>CM053028.1:72188771-72193771 GCA_028564925.1 Lithobates sylvaticus
GTGCATTTTATTTATTATAGGTATGGGATTTACCTGTAAAAGCCCTCCCTGGTGTACCCATCTGAAAGCCCTGAGACTGCTGCCAGGTGCCGCCATCTTGGATGTGATATTGGCAGCCCCAGCAGACTCGGAGCTGTCACTCAAGTGACACCTTTCATAGTATTATCTTTGTTTCTACCCCAGCAGCAAAGATTAGGGGAGGGGCAGAGGAGCTGGGCCAACACAAAGAGTAATTTGACCCTTCTAATAGAGAAGAGGGCTATGACATGTAAAAATAGAGGGGGCTGCAGAAGCAGTTGAAATATTTTATTTCATGTTTAGTGTCATTCAGTATCTTGCATCTTCAGTAGAACAATCTATAGAACAATCATAGGAAGCCAATGTTTAAAAACCTAAAAGCCAGACTGAATTTCCTTGCAACCATGGCAACTGTATTGTGTTCATAACCCCCATCCCCCCCACCCCCCCCCCCCCCCCCACGTAGATGATTGGCTAGCTGCTTTTATCACTATCTGATGAGAGTTTGAGATGAAATTACTGACGTACCTTCCCTATTACCTGTATTGTTACCAGGCGATTTGTATTTTGCAAGGCAGTTCTGGACAGTTCACATATAGACAATGCAGTAGATGTGTTTCTGCTGTGGTTTCTGCTTCTAAAAGACTGGCAATCTGAGCGCTGACATCTTCATATTGCCTAGTACCTCTTTTCTTCTACACAATTGATATTCTCTGATCTTTGTGTTTTCTCAGTATGTGTTTCTTATTCTGTATGTATGGACTCTGCACAGTAATGCCTTGTACACACGCTCGGAATTTCCAACAGAAAAAGTCGGATTATGTTGTCGGAAAATCCGATCGTGTGTGGGCTCTATCGGACTTTTTCCGATGGGAAAAGTTTGAGAGCTGGATCTAAAATTTTCCGAAAACAAAATCCGATCAGACTTTTTCTGATCGGGTGTCGAGAATTCCGACGCACAAAGTGCTACGCATGCTCATAAAAAAAAATGTAGAGACTAAATCTATTGGCTACTGGCCTCTACGTAGTCCCGTTGTACGTCACCTCGTTCCGAACTATCAAATTTTCCGACAACTTTGTGCGACCGTGTGTATGCAAGACAAGTTTCGGCCAAAATCCGGCGGATTCTGTGGTCGGAATGTCTGACCGTGTGTACAAGGCATTAAACCTTTCTCTTTTCCTGTATGCTGGTGTAATTCTCCATATCTGTCCTTGTTCTATATGTATGTACTCTGCACAGTAGTACTTGTCTTGTTCTTTATTATTGGTGTAATTCTCAGTATATGTTCTTTATTCTCCCATGTATGGTCTCTGCTAGGGATGCAACCAATATATCAGCCGCTAAAAATTAGGTTATCTGCTTTTTTTTGGGAGGGGGGGGGGGGGGGGTTGCTGGTAATGGTGTGATATATTATATTATATTATATTATATTATATTATTATATATGCACCAAATACACATCATCGAGCAATATTTTGAACACAGCAATTGGACCAGTGTGAAGACATGCATAGATGCATTTTTCTTGCACTTTTTTTTTTATTTTTTTACGCAAAAACTGCTCAGTGTGAAAGCAGCCTATTGGCCAAAAGGTGCTGATTAATGTCTAAAAATTCATATTAATTTTACATTCATGATAATAATTAAAGCCAATTATAATACACATCCTTTAAAAAAAAACAAAAAACTGTCCATTTCGGTTTTTGGCCAAGTGCATCCTGAATTTTCAGTTTTGGTCCAGCATTTTCATTTCGGTGCACCACTAGTCTGTGCACCGTAACTCTTCTCTTGTCCTGTATGCTGAGTGTAATTCTCAGTGTCTGTCCCTATTCTCTATGTATGGTCTCTGCACAGTAGAACTACACTATTCAGTGCTTCACTTTTTCCACATTTTGTTGTTACAGCCTTATTCCAAAATTGATTAAATTCATTATGTTCCTCCAAAATTCTACAAACCATACCCCATAATGACAACGTGAAAGATGTTTGTTTGTTTGAAATATTTGCAAATTTATTAAAAATTAAAAAACAAAATTGAGCTCCGGTGCATTCTGTTTCCACTGATCATTTTTGAGAGGTTTCTACAACTTGTTTGAAGTCCACCTGTGGTAAATTCAGTTGATAGGCCTGTGCCTTTCCAAATCATGTCCAATCTGTGTTGGTCCCACAGTTTACAGTGCATGTCAGAGCACAAACTAAGCCATGAAGTCCAAGGAATTGTTGGTAGACCTCAGACAGGATTACATCGAGACACCGATCTGGAGAAGGGTACAGAAAACTTTCTGCAGCAGTGAAGGTCCCAATGAGCACAGTGGCCTCCATCATCCATAAATGGAAGAAGTTTGGAACAACCAGGACTCTTCCTAGAGCAGGCCGCCCGGCCAAACTGAGTGATCGGGGGAGAAGGGCTTTAGTGTGTCAGAGTGACCATCGGGTTCTTGGTCGCCTCCCTGAGCTCCAGTGTTTCTTCGTGGAGAGAGAGGAGAACCTTCCAGAAGAACAGCCATCTCTGCAGCACTCCACCAATCAGACCTGTATGGCAGACTGGCCAGATGAAAGTCACTCTCCAGTAAAAGGCACATAACAGCCCACCTGGAGTTTGCCAAAAGGCACCTGAAGGACTCTCAGACCATGAGAAACAAAACTCTTCAATCTTTGTTTCACTAGACCACTCTTTGGCCTGAATAGCAAGCATCATGTCTGTGGGGGAAACCAGGCACAGCTAATCACCTGGCCAATACCATACCTACAGTGAAGCATGGTGGTGGCAGCATCATGCTGTGGGGATAATTTTCAGCGTCAGGAACTGGAAGACTAGTCCGGTTCGAGGGGAAAGAGGAATGCAGCAATGTACAGAGACATCCTTGATGAAAACCTGCTCCAGAGCACTCTGGACCTCAGACTGGTGCGGAGGTTCAACTTCCAACAGGACAACAACCCTTAGCACACAGCAAAGATAAAGGAGCAGCTATGGGACAACTCTGTGAGTGTCCTTGAGTGGCCCAGCCAGAGCCCAGACTTAAACCCCCGTTTTATTTTTTATTTTTTTTAAACATTTCTGGAGAGATCTGAAAATGGCTGTGCACCAATGCTCCCCATCCAACCTGATGGAGCTTGAGAGGTCCTGCAAAGAAGAATGGGAGAAACTGCCCAAAAATAGGTGTGCCAAGCTTGTAGCATCCATACTCAACAAGACTTGAGACTGTGATTGGTGCCAAAGGAGCTTCAACAAAGTATTGAGCAAGGGCTGTGAATACTTATGCATGTGGGATTTTTTTATTTTTATATTTTTATTTTATTTTTTATAAATTTGCAAAGATTTCATACAAACTTCTTTCACGTTGCCATTTATGAAGTGTTGTTTGTAGAATTTTTGAGGAAAATAATGAATTTAATCTATTTTGAAACAAGGCTGTAACATAAAAAAAAATGTGGAAAAAGTGCAGTGCTGTGAATACTTTCCGGATGCACTGTAATTCTCAGTGTCTGTCCCTAATTCTTTCTTATGGTCTCTGTACAGTAGAACTTCTCTTGTCCTATATGCTGGGTGTAATTCTCAGTATCTGTTCCTGTTCTGTATGTAGGGACTGTGTACAGTAGCCCTTCCCTTATTACATCCTATAACTATATAACTGTCTGTCCTCAGGATGCACACAGCCCCCTTTTATAATAGAGGCGCTCTCACCGTCTGGCCTCCGTGGTATTTCGCAGTGACGGGTTGGATTTGATGATGGGTTTGAAGCTGTTTTGCTCAGACCCGCATGTTGGTGGAAAGCGTGAGAATGTGAATAGTGTGGTGGTCGATCAGCCTGTGATCCGGGAGAGTCAATATTTACCCCGGACACAATAGCAGGGATGGGAGGAATGCCTTGTTTTCTGACACATGTCGCTCGGCTGGAGATGTCAGTACAAGAAAGGATTGGAGGCGCATTGTTTCATGTAGTTCACGCCTAAGACGCCTTCACAGCAAACGCTGATATCTCTGCTGGAGGACTGTAGGGGTAGCCAAGTCTACAGAGCACCCTGGGGGCTACAAATGCTCTGATTATCGGAAGACATTTACTACAACTGAGGTCCAACTCCAGATCCCCCCCCTCCTTTTTATTTATTTTTTATTTATTATTTTATTGTTTTTTGATGGGATGTGGAAGGATCAGAAACTCTTTAACTTTTTATTGTTTGTGTCCCCGCTGGAGAGATTTCCATTACTTCCTGTCTGCCAGTTTTTAACCACTTAAGCCCCTGACCGTTTGGCTGGCCAAAGACCAGAGCACTTTTTGCGATTCGGCACTGCGTCGCTTTAACTGACAATTGTGCGACATTGCACCCAAACAAAATTGATGTCCTTTTTTCCCCACAAATAGAGCTTTCTTTTGTGGTATTTGATCACCTCTGCGGTTTTTATTTTTTTGCGCTATAAACAAAAAAAGAGCGTAAATTTTGAAAAAAAAATATACTTTATTTTTTTACTTTTTGCTATAATAAATAACCCCCCAAAAATTATAAAAAAAAAAAAACTTTTTTTTTCCCACGGTTTAGGCTGGTTTATTCTTCAACATATTGCGATTTTTTTTTTTTTTTTTTTTTTTTTTTTTATTTTACAAAAAAATATATAAGTGTTTATTGATTGGTTTGCGTAAAAGTTATAGGGCCTACAAAATAGGGGATTATATTTATGGCATTTTTATAAATTTTATTTATTTTTTTTATCTCTAGTTAAGGCGGCAATCACCGTGTGTGTGTGGTTTTTTTTTTTTTTTTATTATGGTGACTGGGACATTATGGCGGACACATCGGACAATTTTGACACATTTTTGGGAACATTGGCATTAATACAGCGATCAATGCTATACAATTGCATTGATTACTACTGTAAAAATGTCACTGGCAGTGAAGGGGTTAACCACTAGGGGGCGGGGGAAGGGTTGTGTGTCATAGGGAGTGATTCTAACTGTCTGGGGGATGGGCTAGCAGTGACACG
>CM053028.1:72801271-73073271 GCA_028564925.1 Lithobates sylvaticus
TGAATCTAATATCATCCAGTCAAAATACCCTGTATTCATTAAAAAGAAAAGAAATGCAAGGCTTTGTCTAAATGGGGGTAGTGCTGAGTAAGCAACCACCTGTGGTTACTATACAGAAGGGCAGTCGCTCTGTACTAGAGCTGGAAGACTGCTGCCATTGTATTAGTGGTGATTAATGTACAGTTCCCACAGAGATCAGTCAGGTATGAGATATGCATACTTACATTGCTCCAAGTTGAATAAATATAGCTATGCAAGCAAAAACATGCCTAAAATTCAGCTTTCAATTGTTAAACAATATCCTTCCTTAAAGGCAAGTCAGATATGCTTAGTTACATGATTTATTTTTTTCAGTAACACTCTGCATTAAAAAGGAGAAGTACAGCCAAAGCTCATTTGACTGTACTTCTCCTGTGGTTCACAGGAGTGAAATTTGTTTTGCACACCTGTGACCCAATTTCAGAAGACCATGGGCTAAACTGCGCTCTCTGCTGACGTCGGAGTCGGTCCAGGCTCTGCGTCATTATGACCACAGAGTCGGGATCCACCAGATCGCTGGACCAACACCCGGCTCAGGCTCTCAGCGAGCCGATGAAAGCCTGAGCCGGGCGCTCCGCCCTCTCCACAGCCCAGCACTCCAGTGAGCGCAGGGGGAGGGGGGGACAGAGCAGAGAGCTGCTGACTGTCAGTCAGCAGCTCTCTGTTCGGGGACCTGTAAGAACTGAGTGATCAATGGTGTTTGATCGCTTGGGTCTCAGTGCAGATGCGCCAGGGGACAGATACAGCATCCACCTAGGCAAGTATGTATCTGGAATAACCCTGATTCCCATACTTTTCTTTTAAAAAAAAAATATTGTTAAAGTCTATAACCAGCCCAAATTTTTGTAAGTTTTGCATAAGTGGCAAAGTAGATCAGATAAGAACCACCATCAGTTTTTTCTTTACTGCTTTCTGTGGTTCTGTTACAGAGATTTCCCCTTCACTTCTTGTCCTATCAACAGTTTCACAATGCAGGAAGAGAAGGGGAAAATAAAAATCTTCAAAAGTGATAAAAAAAAAAAAATCAAAAAAAAAAAAAAAAAAATCAATCAGTTAAAGTAGAGTAGAACCCCTGTCAAAGTTGTATTGCTGTGTCCCTGCTGCACATTATTCTTTGCTTCCTGTTTGGGGAAACCATTGTCTATAGGGCAGACGGTGCAGAAAGTATTGCCACCTGAGTGCTAGTGAATCGTAAAAGCTTGACAGGGGGTCCAAGAAGCCCCCCTTCTATATATAAAAAAAAAAAAAAAAAATTTATAAAAAAAAAAAAATTTATAAAAAAAAAAAAAAGGCAGAAAAAAACTGTATGAAAACAGCTGAGGTAGTGAGAGAGCACAAACATTGGCAAACACATGCCGAACAACTTTCAAGTTATTCTGTCTTAAACCTTTTCAGGAAAATAAAAGCAGTAATTGAGAACAGCATCAAGGCTTCTTTAACCTGCCAGAATACTTCAAGAATCTGATAACAGTAGGTATATCCATTTCTTGATATTCAGGATTCATTGCAGCAATTTTCTGGAAAACGCCGACCACCTCGGACTCATCCATGTTTTTAATACCGTTGAAAAATAAGTTGGTGGCTTCATTTTTAGGGATGGAGTCCGACAGGGGATTTGAGTTGTCTTTGAGCAATGAAGTTTCAGAATCCGATAGATGCGATTCCGTTTCGTCCTCTAAAATACCCGGGATTTCTTGGGCAGTCCTGCTTGTGTCCTCCAATGGAGCCTCAGGCTGATGACCGGTCTTTTGCTTCTCTGTATCTTCTTCCTGAAAGCTTGTCAATGCCTTAAGACAGTTTTGAGTAATCGTCCGAATAAAGAGGACATCTTCATCATCAGAGATTACAAAATTAGCTAAATATTCTAAAAAATCATCATTTGTTCTGAAGTCTAATTTCTGTGTAGCTGTACAATCCATTCTAATGGCATGGCTCTTATTATAGTGTGAGCTCCCATGCTTTGAAATCTGCTCTGTTGAGGGTAAGGCATCCTGGTCTCTGCCATGGGAACGCCTGCTCCTCTTGGCCAAAGGTGGGTCATCGCTAATAGATTTTTGGAGCATCTTATTGTAGCGGTAACTTTCACGGCTCTCATCCAAACCCGTCTCCTGGTATGGTAATGGGCTCAATTTTAAGCAAGAAAGATTTCCACCCTTAGGTTTGGATGGTGGAATGTCCTTGGAGGCTCCACTTGTTTTACCGTCACTCTCAGGTTTGGATGGTGGAGTGTACTCGGAGGCTCCCGGTGTTTTACCGTCACTCTCAGGTTTGGATGGTGGGGTGTCCTCAGAGGCTCCATTTGTTGTACCGTCACTCCCAGGTTTGGATGGTGGGGTGTCCTCAGAGGCTCCATTTGTTGTACCGTCACTCTCAGGTTTGGATGGTGGGGTGTCCTCAGAGGCTCCATTTGTTGTACCGTCACTCTCAGGTTTGGATGGTGGGGTGTCCTCAGAGGCTCCATTTGTTGTACCGTCACTCTCAGGTTTGGATGGCGGGGTGTCCTCGGAGGCTCCACATATTTTCCTATCACTCTCGGGAAGCACATCCTGAATTTCTTTCTTATTCCCCTGCAGTTCCAATATCCTCACTGCAGCATCTCTCAGACCTGTCACATATTCACGTTTGGTGGGGGCTTTGCTGAATTGGGGAAATAAGTACAAAAAATGTTTCTTAATATAACATTCAATGTGAGATGGATCCATGAGATGGCCAACTATGGTAGGTAAGTGGCAAATCAGCAAGCCGCACAGCTGGCAGGAATATCTATATAACGAGTCCTTCTTCACCTCCTGGATATATTCCATGCCCACAATGGGCTCTTTTTCCATGTAGTCTTTCAGGAAGTGGCTCAATCGGATTCCAGCCTTCCACTCCTGCGGTCTATTTGCCTGCAGATAACGTTTATGCTTCTTTCCTAGAAGGTGTACAGCCATCATCTGCGCTGTAGTGCAGTGTGCATGGCAGAGATCACAGTAATACTTCTGAAGCCTGCCCATTCGTGTGTTCTCTCTGATAACCTGTGGACTGCAGAGCGCCATTTTCTATCCGCTTTCCTTAGGGGACAAATCGGCTCCACACTCAGATATCAGACGTCTTATCTACCCGTGTATACTTGATGGTCCACTTCCGGCGCTGGCAGAGTGACGTCACGCACTGAGAGCCGAGAACGTTCAACTGAAGCGACCTCAAGAGAGCTGAATAGTTGAGGAGCGCATGCCCAGTGAACACGCGCAGGGGGCGGAGATTCTATCAGATTACAGGTGTTCTGTTGTTCCGTCAGATTCAGCGACCCGTCAGAATGTGTCAGAAGTGTAACGGAAGTGACGTTTGTTCGCCGCCATCTTGCTACACCACGCACCCGTCCACAGTAAGGACACAGTGAGAAGCAAGCGGACATATTGTTAAACCCACCGGAGTTTTGCATTTTACACTTATTTATAACAGTAAAGTGAGTTAATAGTGAAATACAGTACTCCGTCTGGGTGTTTAGATGTTGCGTTTTAAAAGCAGTAAACTTCTGTGAGTTTAGCAAACCTGTGAGATGAGCAGGCTTGCCGGCCGCTGCTTTTTAAAGTGGTTGTAAACCCTTACAAACCACTTTAATGTACATGTAGGCCTAGATTGAGGCTTACCTGTAGGTCCAAGAAATATCTCCTAAACCTACACGGTTTAAGAGATATTTGCCAAGAGACAGGCACCGCTGTCTATGGCGCATGCGCCGTAGACAGCGGCACGCAGGCACACTGAGCGCGCCGCTGTTCACTGTGATATGCCGCGAATGGCGGCTCCCGTGCGCATCCAAGAAGATGGAGGCTCCGTCCACAAGGGGACACCGGTGACTTCGCTGGCTCCTGTGTCAGGTAAGTGACACATAATGGGCTACTATGCGATGCATAGTAGTCCATTATGCTTTACCTTTGCTGGGAAGCAAAGAGGAAGTAAACCCATCAGGGTTTACTTCCTCTTTAAAATGCAGACTTCCGTGACGACCAGTGGGACATTATCACTGCCACCTTTGTAAAAGAACAATTATACGCAGGATGGATATGGAAAAGCATTTATTGTTGCATGAAGTTTCCATACCTTCCAACTTTTGAACTTCAGAATGAGGCACACTGGAGGAGTAAAAAGACCTGCGGCATGCTACGTCACGGTAAATTGTGGGCATGGTTAAGCTTCTAGCAGTGGGAGGGGCTTACGTGATGTGATTAAACAAAACCCATGCTTCCTTGTACCTATAAAATATGCTTTGATTGCTTTGTCTGAGCCTAACTTAAAGAACTTCATTAAAATAGTCAGAGACTGCATAGCAGAGGTATGAACATAATACAGAAGATGGTCAGAGACTGAAGACATGATACAAGAGATGGTCAGAAACTGCAGATATACAAGAGGTGGTCAGAGACTGCAGACATGATACAAGAGACATAATACAGGCGATGGTCAGAGACTGCAGACATGCTCCAAGAGACTGTCAGAGACTGCAGACATGCTAGATAGAAACTGTTGGAGACTTCAGACATGCTCCATGAGATGGTCAGTGACTGCAGACATGCTCCAAGAGACTGTCAGAGACTGCAGACATGATACAAGAGGTGGCCAGAGACTGCAGACATGATACAGAAAATGGTCAGACTGCAGACATGATACAGAAAAAGGTCAGAGACTGCAGACATGCTCCAAGAGACTGTCAAAAACTGCAGACATGCTCCAAGAGATGGTCAGAGACTGCAGACATGCTCCAAGAGACTGTCTGAGACTGCAGACATGCGCCAAGAGACGGTCAGTGACTGCAGACATGCTCCAAGAGATTGTCAGAGACTGCAGACATGATACAAGAGGTGGTCAGAGACTGCAGACATGATACAAGAGGTGGTCAGAGACTGCAGACATGATACAGAAAATGGTCAGAGACTGCAGACATGATAAAGGAGATGCTCAGAGACTATGAACATGCTACAGGGGTTGTTGGAGACTGGGGGCATGTTTCAGCAGTCAATCATAGACTGGAGACATAGTACATGACACAGATAAGTGTCTGCAGGGGACCAATGAGCCACACAAAGTGGTAATGGGCTACATGTGGCCCCGGGCACTAAGCACTACATTGTACATTTGGAGGGAAGTGCACATTCTTTTTCCAAAACCCCAAGAGCTAGCTCTCTTCTCCAGCTCTGGCAACACTGCCAGGATGCTTGCTATGAGAAATGAAATACAATCTATTACTGAGATCGGGAACATGCAAGGGCCACTCTTCACTAGGGTGACCACATTTCCAAACTGCCATTTAGGGACACCCCCCCTTCCCAAAAAAAGATGGGGGGGTTGGGGGAATGTAGTCTTGGGGAATTCTGTGGCAGGGGTGATTTGCCGGGCGAATGGCTGGTGTTGTACTACATTGTAATATATAATGAAATTGTTCAACTCACCATAATGCAGAATCAGTAGCTACTGTCGTCTGCCCCCAGATGCAGCTTGTCACTTGCCACCGTTGCCTGCTGCCAGATGCAGCATGTCACTTGCCACCAGATGCAGCATGTCACTTGCCACCAGATGCAGTGTGCCACTTGCCACCCATTGCCTGCCACCAGATGCAGCATTTCACTTGCCACTGTTGCCTGATGCCAGATGCTGTGTGCCACTTTCCACCCATAGCCTGCCACCAGATGCAGTGTGCCACTTTTCACCCGTAGCCTGCCACCAGATGCAGTGTGCCACTTTTCATCCGTAGCCTGCCACCAGATGCAGTTTGCCACTTGTCACCTATAGCCTGCAACCAGTCCGACACACTAGAGCCCCGGGAAAGTGAGCCCCTCCCGCTGCTGGCTGCTGATGTAACTCCTCCCATGCGAGGGGGGGGGGGGCACATTTTCAGCTCTGAGGGGTTCATGCTGGGACCTGTAGTCACATCCCCCAAAAGTGAAGGACTACAAGTCCCAGCATGAATCCCTGATATCTAAGGATGTGATGCCCCCCCCCCCAAATTGAAGGACTACAGGTCCCAGCATGGACCCCTGAGAATTAAGGGTGTGACCCCATATATTTCACATGCTAATGCTGGGACCTGTAGTTCTTCACTGATTGGGGGGGCATCACATCTTTAGTTCTGAGGGGTTCATCCTGGGACCCGTAGTCCATCACTTTTGGGGGGTTCACATCCCAGCATGAACCCTTCCCTGATATCTAAGGATGTGTCCTCCTTTCATCCCTCCGAGGGTGTAATCTCATCTGTGGTGTGTCCTTTCCTCTTCTGCAGACCCCTTATCTCAGAGCTCCTGTGAAGTGCTGACAGCACAGAACTCTGGCTGCTGGGGGAGAGCTGACTGAGGATTTTAACTCTGATCTGCCCATGGTGAGTGCTTTGAATTCACTTGCCTTTCTACAAAACTCATCTCTCCTTTGTGCACTTCTGCATGCTGCTGGCTGAAAGATGCAGGGAGGAGGTGGGTGGAGCTAATCAGTAGCCGCGGAGGAGGAAGTTAAATCTTCCCCGCTGTGAATGCTGGGGCTCTGTCTCTCTCCTCCTCGTGATGTCTCTGGTTGCTAGATGCGAGGCGAGCGGTAGCTAGCAACCATTTCGGCACTGAGCCAGCGGCTTATGTAAAAGGGGTCTCACCAGCCAGGGGTCCACCACATGCTGTCAGGGAGTGACAGCAGCGATGTGAGGGATAGTTTAGAGGGCATCAGATCGGTCCAGGGCCAGGGGGCAATTACGAGACACTGTATTGTCCTGGAATGAGGGTGCCCGGGACCCGAGACAGAGCTACCAATTGCGGGAATGTCTCGCTGAATCAGGGACGATTGGGAGGTATGAGTTTCTGCAGTGCCAAAATCGCCACCCCCTTCTTCCTCTCCAGTGCCAATCCCATCATCCACTGCACCCTCTTCAGTGCCGATCCCATCACCCACTCCAGTGCTGATACCACCTGCTGCATCCTGTCCAGTGTCAAATCCACTGTCCTCCACATCCATACCTCCCAACTTATTGAGATGGAAACGAGGGACACCTGTTAGCAAAAGTATGTATGCTTAGGACACACCCCCGTAAAGTAGAATTATACAAAAAAAGTGATTGGTTAAACCCACAAGTGCCTGTTTTTTTACCTCTACTATTCCTTTAAACTGGCTTTTGAAACTTACCAATACAGACATGTAGAAATTGGATGAAAGTATTAGCACTGGGAAACAATTTTTGAAAGATAAAAAGTGCAACTATATAGATCAGACCAAAATGAGGGACAAACGAGGAGGAAAGAGGGACAGAGGGACTTTGTTCCAAACAGTTGGGAGCTATGCACATCTTTGCTATAACGCACATATGCACTGCCATCTGTACCTGCCACATCCGAAGTATATGGGAAATTTGTGAAATGCCCTCAGTGTAGCCTTCGTCTTCTTAGGAAAAACTTGAAAGTACACATGTTGAGAAAGCATGCAGATGTGGGAAAAGATATCAGCCCGTAACCTGTCCAACTTTAGGAGATTCCTGAAAACTCACAAATTCAGGGAAGCCTATCCCACACCCACCTAACAACCCCATCAAATCATTCCCTGCATCTATTACCTTTTGTACCACCACCCCCTCCCTTTAGAATGTAAGCTCTATGAGCAGGGCCCTCCTGTCCCTTCTGTATTGAACTGTACTGTAATTGTGCTGTCCTCCCCTCTACATTGAAAAGCGCTGCATAAACTGTTGGTGCTATATAAATCGTGAATAATAATAATAATATTACCCAGGCCTGTCATTTACAGAGTGTAAATGTTGATGAGACAAATGGCATATTTGCTCTGCAGAGAAGTAAGCATGAATTTTCTTGCCAGTACATGTGTAGAGAAAGAACTGGGGAAAGACTCATGTAGTCCGATGTGAGTTGGAGGAATGTCTGCAATATCAGTTGGCTCAGCGTAGTGGGCTGAGATACAGTTTATGTGAGCATCTCCGCCTCCCACAGTGATTCTCCATGGAGAATAGACAGACACTTTAGAGGAGATATGATAACGATATACAAATACCTTAATGGTGATCCCAGCATAGGTTGAATACCAGTCAGTCTCAGGGAGTGTAAATAGACACGGGGCCACACAATGAGAAGTAATTTCACCTTGGATGAGATATGGAGAACATATCTGTGATGGTGAGCCACCAAAATCCACAATCACACAAAGTGGAACATGCGCCACCTGAGACGCGTTTTGCCTCTTTACACACGTAACAGCCTTTTCCTCTCCAAAGAATTTGAGGAGTACCATTTCCCTCAGGATGTCTTCTTAAAGGAATACCTTTACAACAGTTCCTGTACAGTAATATAGTGAGTGGAGGTGCTCACATAAACTGTAGCTCAGTCCACTATGCTGAGCCAACAACTGATATTGCAGACATTCCTCCAACTCACATCGGACTACATAAGTCTTCCCCCAGTTCTTCCTCTGCACATGTACTGTACTGGCACTGAAAATCCATGCTTAATTCTCTGCACAGCAAATATGCCAATTGTCTCATCAACATTTACACTCTGTAAATGACAGGCCTGTGTAATATCTCGTGCCACATCTGCATGCTTTCTTAATGTGTACTTTTAGGTTTTTCCTGAGAAGACAAGGACTACACTGAGGGCATTTCACAAATTTCCCATATACTGTACTTCGACTGTGGCAGGTACAGATGGCAGTGCATATGTGCGTTACAGCAAACATGTGGAGGACAGTGGACTTGACATTGGACAGGATGCAGCAGGTGGTGGTATCAGCACTGGAGAGGGTGGTGCGGGTGGTGATATCGGCAGTGAAGAGGGTGCAGTGGATGATGGGATCGGCACTGGAGAGGGTGAAGTGTCTGTAATAGAAATAACATATTAATAAACTGCAAATAAAATATAAGCAATTCATAGAACTTTCTCAGTTCCCGTGGGAGTTTACGCAAGTTCCTGTCCCGGCGCGCTGTCTGCTGGGACACACACGTGTCCCGGCAGACAGCGCTGAAGATTCTCATTGCGCCGTGCGACTCGCGCATGCGCAGTAGGGAATCGGGAAGTGAAGCCACTTCCTGATTCCCTCACCGAGAATGGCGCCGGCTACAGCAGAGAGCCGAGCGAGCGATCGGCCTCTGCTGCCGACACCGCTGGAACCAGGGACAGGTAAGCGTCCATTTTTTAAAAGTCAGCAGCTGCAGTATTTGTAGCTGCTGGCTTTTACATTTTTTTTTTCATTACAGTCCCGCTTTAAACTTTAAAATCTACCTTACTATCCCATGTAAAAAAAATAATGCTTTCTGCTAAAAAAAACAACCAAAAAAAAAAAATTAGATTCACAAATTTTGTCCTAAATGTATTCTGCTACATTTTTTTTAATACAAAGAAAATTCCTAATAAGTGTATATTGATTTTGTTTGCTTGAAAGTTATAGCGCCTACAAACTATGGGTCTATGTACTGGAATTTTTATTTGTTTTATACTACAAATGGCGGAGATAAACAACTTAAAGTGGGACTGTGATAGTGCGATCTGACACTAACTGGGGTGAACCGACTAAATGCTGCTGATATCACCAGTGACACTAATATAGTGATCAGTGCTAAAAATATGACAGTGACTGTGAAGAGGTTAACATCTAGGGCGATGAAGGGGTTAAATATGTTCCTTAAAGTGGAGTTCCACCCAAAATTGGAACTTCCACTTTTTGGAATCCCCCCCCCCCCCTCTTTCAGGGGGTAGGAGGGAGCAGTAACCTGTCAAATACAGGTATTTGCTCCTACTTCCTGGCATAGATCACTTCGACGTTCGCGATGACCTACACCACTTCCGGCGCCTACTCTGTCCTCCCCCTCTGTCTTCTGGGAGACAGAAGACAGCAGGGACCAGTGAGGACAGGCAGTTCGACTCGTGCAGTAGGGAACCAGGAAGTGAAGCCGCACAGCTTCACTTCCTGATTCCCTTACTAAGGATGGTGGCGGCAGCAGCCGAGAGCCGATGGACAGATCGGCTTCGGCTGCCGACATCGTGGGTGCCCTGGACAGGTAAGTGTCCATATATTAAAAGTCAGCAGCTGCAGTATTTGTAACTGCTGGCTTTGCATATTTTTTTTTTCGCCGGACCTCCGCTTTATCCAGGTGTAATGTGTGTACAGTGTGCTGCTTTATTCTAAAGAGCTCTCAATTTCTCATCACTTACAGATCACTCCCTCTGTACGGAACCCTATGTTGAATTTTAACACAGAGCTCTGAGCTGGGATTGGACACAGCCGATCAGCTGGTCCCACGTGTGAATCATTGGACGAGACTTGCTGACAGCTGTAATTGTACACAGCGGGAGCAGGGTGGGGCCGAACATGCACGCGCCAGTAGGCAGCGAGGTACCAGCATATCGATTTGCCTACAGTGGCAACCTGTCCACAGTACAATGTGGCCGGGTGGTCATTAAGTGGATAATATTTCCACCAGAACATATATGATTTTCAAGAAGATGTAGGTTTAATGCCGACATACCTTTGAACCGTAAAACCTTTTTTGCATGGAGATCCGTGTGTCTCAATCTTGGCCCTGTTGGCATGAAGGTGGGGCAAAAAAGGACAATGAAATTGTGCTTGGAAGAAGAATGCAATACATGTTTCTAACATAAACGTGAACTTCCATGATCACCAAAAATGTAAATTGGTAAATGTTAAACAATTTCTTTTACAAATACATCCAGTTTACAAAGTTAACTCAAGGACAGCACTTTAACAGAAAGTACAAAACTTACCAAAATTATCTTGTATTTCTGCAAATCCCAGGCTCAATAAATAAGAACCGAATGGCTCAGTATCTGCTGCAGACTGCAGTTACTGGAGCTCCACTCTACACAGAAATCATGTACAGGAACCATGTGACCTCCACTTCCTGTAGTATTGTCTATTTGTTGTTTGTTATTGTCTATTTGTTGGTTGTTATGTTAAAGTTTTGTTACATTAAAGTTAATTTAAAAATAAAAAAGTGGAGTTGTGGAGGCCACATGCTTCCTGTCAACGGTGAAGCTCCACTGCGCAGTCAGACCCCTCTCTCAGAATCGTGTCCTGTCAGAATACCGCTACCCATCACTGAAATTGACATTCCAACTTACTACGAATGCGTTCCACGGCCGCGATGCGTTCTACACACTGTGTAATCTGGTGGGTCTCTATTACAATTGTCATTGGTGCCATACTGTCCCGAATTCCCTGGGATATTCCCGGGATTTAGACCCTTTACCCGATTTTATTGTGTCCCTGATTTATTTTTTCCTGATTTTTTGCCGCCACTGCTAGAGACAATGTCTCTGACGGCCGCCATTTTTAAGAAGAAAAACACGGGTGGCTACAATAGAAATTAAGCTGGGGCGCCCCGCCCCGCTGCTGGTCCATCTCTGACCTGTTATGGAAAGGGGTGGGCGGCGCCGCAGCTTAATTTCTATTGTAGCCACACGGCTGGCTCCGCCTCTATTTTGTTCCCCCTCGGGGAATGGGGAAACTATAATGGCGGCGGAAACACTGCTATACTTGATGTAACGGGGCTCCAATGGGGGGACGACTGATGTAAAGGGGGCTCCAATGGGGGGACAACTGATGTAAGGGGGGGCTCCAATGGGGGGAAGCCTGATGTAAGGGGGGCTTCAATAGGTAGATGCCTGATGTAAGGGGGGCTCCAATAGAGATTGATTAAGGGGGTCTCCAATGGGGGGACACCTGATGTAAGGGGGCTCCAATGGGGAGGACGCCTGATGTAAGGGGGGGCTCCAATGGGGGGACACCTGATGTAAGGGGGCTCCAATAGGGGGACGCCTTATTAAGGGGGCTACCTGATGTAAGGGGGGCTCCAATGGGGGGGACATCTGATGTAAGGAGGGACTCCGCTGGGGATGCCTGATGTAAGGAGGGACTCCGCTGGAGACGCCTGATGTAAGGAGGGACTCCGCTGGGGACGCCTGATGTAAGGAGGGACTCCGCTGGGAATGCCTAATGTAAGGAGGGACTCCGCTGGGGATGCCTGATGTAAGGAGGTACTCCGCTGTGGATGCCTAAAGTAAGGAGGGACTCCGCTGGGGACGCCTGATGTAAGGAGAGACTCCACTGGGGACACCTGATGTAAGGAGAGACTCCACTGGGTACACCTGATGTAAGAAGGGACTCCGCTGGGAATGCCTGATGTAAAGAGGGACTCTGCTAGGGCAACTGATGTAAGGAGGGACTCTGCTGGGGCAACTGCTGTAAGGACAGACTCTGCTGGGGGCACGTGATGCAAGGATGGACTCTGCTGGGGGCACCTGATGGCATCTGGTGGCAGGCGACATGCTCAGGGGTCCCACTGATTGTGGATTATGGTGAGTTGAATGATTTCATTCTATATTACAATGTAATAATAGTAATAATGCGCTTCAATCATCCTGACACCACAGCAACCATGGTGCTGGGATGATTGAAGCGCTAACACCAGGTGTTTGGAGTATCTTTATCTGCTGATTTGTTAAACTCTGGAATACACATTTCTATTGTGGTGTAGGATCTAGGCCTGCTGTCCCTCCATCCCTCTTTCCTTCCTTCTCTCTCCCTCTCTTTCTTTCTCCATCTCTCATTCATCTCAGACTATAACCACACCCCTATTTGAACCACGCCCATATAAGCCACACCCATTACTTCACATAAACCACGCCCGTTTTCAGCAGTGCATGTTCCCGCTGCAGCCTGCCCCGTTTGGGCATGTGCAATGGTCCAAATCTGCTGTGTATTCTATCAGAATTCCGCTACCTGTCAGATTATACAGTGTGTGGAACGCACACGGAAGCCGAAACATCACTTCCGCCGCATTTACTGATGGGTATTAGTGTTCTGATCGGCGACCTGTCGGATTAGGTAACAAAAGTGACTTTACATCACCTGCACATGCGTCCACCACTACCAGGTTTGCTAATGTGACAGAAGACCTGCAGTCAGAAGAAGGCAGCAGCAGACACAGTGGTGTAGTGGTTAGCACTCTCACCTAGCAGTAAGAAGGGTCGCTGGTTCAAATCCCAACTACGACACTACCTGCCTGGAGTTTGCATGTTCTTCCTGTGCCTGTGTGGGTTTCCTCCCACAATCCAAAGACATGCAGGTAGGTTAATTGGCTTCTGTCCAAAAAATTGGCCCTAGTATATGAATGGGGACCTTGGATTGTGGGCTCCTTGAGGGTAGGGACCGATGTGAGTGTGCAATGTACAGTGATAGGGACAGTTGTAGACACACACTCAGGTTGAACTGGATGGACTGGTGTCTTTATTCAACCTTACAAACTATGAAACATCTTACTACACCCAGTTACGTCTTGAATTTAACAGTAATTTCAGCAATATGTGAGCAGATATACTATATTTCAATACGCTTACTTTATTGCTAAAATTACTGTTAAATTCAAGACGTAGCTGGGTGTAGTAAGATGTCCGCTGCCGCCTTCTTCTGACTGCAGATGTTTTGTCAGATTAGCAAACCTCGTCACTTCTGTTACCTATTCTGATGGAACACCGGCGACCCGTCAATTTATGTAACGGAAGTGAAGTTCCGTCAGCTGAATACTTATTGCGCATGCGTAGCATGTTTGCAAATGTGACAGAACACCTGCAGTCAGAAGGCAGCATCGGACATCTTACTACACCCAGCTACGTCTTGAATTTCACAGTCATTTTAGCAATAAACTGAGCAGATATAAATAAATATAGTATATTGATATCTGTGATGCTGTTTTGAATGTTACATTTTGAATCCCGCCTACGCGGAGTCTCCCGCCTCGAAACATATTGGATACATGAACTTAAGTCCTACTCACCGTTCGGCATGAACTTTGAGTGGGACATCAATTCCTTTATTAATCAAGCTTAAATTCCCCTTTTTTCATTTATATCCTCCGTCTATGTAAAGCTGGCCATACACCTATAGATTATCTGCAGATTTTCTATGGTTAGATGGAAAAAGTGCAACAGATTTCTCCATGTTCGCTAAACTGTGTGGATGGAGGAATCTCCCTCTTTTTCCATCTAACCATAAAAAATCTGCATATAATCTATAAGTGTATGGCCAGCTTTAGTTTACCATATGGGCTAAATCTCTTTTACTACTAGTCTTTTTCTCATATCTTTATGAAACTATTTGTGTTTTATGGTCTGGGAGTTACTTATTACTGTTTATTGCATTATTCTTAATTTATCATGTTTTTTATGCCCTGGTGAGGTATGTCATTATTAACATTCATTTATCCTCTCTGTGATTGGAGGCCTATCCTTATCACCATTTAGGGTGCCGATGTGCCCTCCTCACTCGTAGGGAGGTCAGATCATGCCGCCCTTTAGATGCGGCTGAGGTCTGCCATTGGATTGGTTGAGCGGTGAGACGTTTGCCCGGACTGAGTGTCTCTGAGTTTGCACCTCACGCTTGGTCACGTCTCCATGATGGCGTGCTTCCGGTCACGTGACTCGGCAGTGCTGGGAACGCCTCTCTGATTCTTGAGGGGCTGCAATTGGCAGCCGTTGATCATGTGGCCAGCGTCCCTTTCTTTCCTTTTCACGGGCATCCAACAAGATGTTTATCTCGCGTGGACTGCGTCAGTTCCGGGATGATTTAATGGATGCATTCTGGTTACCATGGAGCTATTTTAGTGCCACGTGACTGGATTCGCTCCATATCATTTGTCTTTCAGGTCATGTGACCTAGTAGATTGGTTTCTGCTGGTCACGTGGCCATTGTCACCGGGTTTGTCATGTGACTTATCTCACTTCACAGCATGTTTTTTTGGTCATGTGATCCAGTGGTTCCGAGACCATGATTGGTCCCTCCTGGTCACATGCCCAACGATACCCGTTTTCATGGGCTTCAAGCGAGAGGTTTGTCTCGTGTCAGCCGCATCATTTCCGGGTCAACTTTACAGGCATGTTTAGGTTCTTGTGGAGTCAGCATTAGACCCCATGTGACCAGACACACCCTTCACTATTGGTTCCCAGACCGAGGCTTGGAGCTCATACTGCCATGTGACGCTCTCTTCCAATTATCGGCCTCGGAATGGTTGATGCCTAATTGGTCCTCACGATTGGTCTTTTAATTCATATGTAGTTTATAAATGAGTAATGTGGGGGAGCTGATGTATGCCCCAGTTGAAGTCCATTGGGATGAAACGCGTCGGCCTTGGCTTTGTGCTTTCCACATTGCTTTTTTACTCTGTGATCACAGCTTTTATTCTTACCTATGTATGCTGGTTTTTATAATTAAAAACCTACCTTTTGACCTACACCATATGGAGGCATTTTTTCTTACTATACCTCCCTGGATGAGAGTTCTTTGGCCGTCCAGTCTGGCTTTCAATATCTGAGTTCCAGCTCTGCAGTCACCTGTACACCCCTTGGAGTCGTGTTTGGAGGTCTTCAGTTCCTTTGGAGATCTGTCGATCTTGGAATCCTTGCTTGACTGACTCGTCGTTGACACTCAAGTCCACCATTTCCGGTACGAGTATATATACCCTTTGGTTGAAGATGTACCATCTTTGATGCTCTACATGCCGGCTAGTGCCAGTGTACTCCATCCCTGAGCAACCACCACTTGGTGGTGGACTTATACCGGTTTACCTCAGGACCGTTCCACACATTGGACTTTTTTTATTTACACTTTACCAATGTTTGATTGTTTTATTTGAGATTGATTTTTATCACCCAGTTGTTATTTGTATATTGGTATACATGTTTATTGTTTTTAGTGCTACATCCTTTATTATCCATTATCTAGAATCTTTGTCACATTATTATGTAGTAGCTGTACACATCTCATCTATTGGGTTAGCGCAGTAATATTTCCCATTTACACTCCTAATAAGTGCTACCTATCAGTGCCATCTATTAGCACCCAACAGTGTTGCCTTTGAGTGCCCTTCAGCACTGCATATTAGTGCATCATCATTGCCCATTAGTGAAAAAAATGTGTGCACAGTGCTGTAAACAAATAGGTGCGCTCTTATCAACCTTAATTAATACAGTTGACCTTAATTAAAATAATACATAAATGCTCCTGATTGTGCAATAGGAACAATGTGCAATATGCAAAAAACAATGTGCAAAAATGCAGTGCAGAAACAAAGATCAATAATCTGCAGTGTGCAAAACAAAAAAGGACAATATGGTGCAGATGCAAAAACAATAATTAATAATCCACTGGTGTGGTAGTAGGATAATCCCCATATAAACTAGTTAGATTGGTAAAACAAAACTCTGATGAACAATCTCACCATCAGAGCACATACATATCCCAATCCCTAGCCAATCGGCCTATCGGTTAGAATCGGCCTGGTGCAATGGCTAGAAAAAATGTTGTTACAAACCTTTACAAGAAAACCTTAATACCGTCCTTAATTATTTTAAAGAAGCAAAAGAACTTAATTAAATATAAACCAAAGACTCTGCAGTGTTATCTTCTTGTGTCTTCTACTATCAGATAAGTGTTTGTCGAATACTCTCAATCTCAAGAGGAAAACAAAAACACAACAGAAGAAGATCATTGCGCAACACTGTAATTACCCAGCTATTTGTTGTTACAAATTTGCAGATTCACTCACATAACCACGCTTCAATACGAGCAAGTGCTGAACAGTCAGGCTTCTCAGGCTCACAGCCCGGCTCCTCCACCTCCGTGCTGATCAGAGCACTAGTGGTGACGTCACTGGCTCCTCCTCCCAACGCGTTGCGTCACAAGTCGTGACTCTCTCAATTCCCTTGAGAAAATCACGTGACCTGTGACACATTGCATCGGGGGGAGCCAGTGACGTCACCACTAGTGCTCTGATCAGTACAGAGGTGCAGTGTGGAGGAGCCAGGCAGTATTATTTTAATTAAGGTCAACTGTATTAATTAAGGTTGATAAGAGCGCACCTATTTGTTTACAGCACTGTGTACACATTTTTTTTTGTTAATTTGAAGTGTGAGAGCACGTTTTTATTGGTTGCATCTTTATCATTTAGTTATCTTTATTCATTTAAATTTTTTCTTGGATTTAAATCGTATCAGCGCTTTAGTAAACCATTTTTCACATTGCCCACAACATTTTATAACAGAAACAAAGAAAAAAAACTTTAGTTTTTTTTCAAAATTGTCGGTCTTTTATTATTTGTTTAGCAAAAAAAAAAAAAACCCCAGTGGTGAAAGTGGTGATCAAATACCACCAAAAGAAAGCTCTATTTGTGGGAAAAAAAATTATAAAAATATTGTTTTGGCACAGTGTTGCATGACCGCGCAATTGTCATTCAAAATGCAACATTGCTGAAAGCTGAAAATTGGCGTGGGCAGAAAGTGCCCTGTATTGAAGTGGTTACATCGCATAGATTTGAATGGGTTCCATTGAAATCAATGGGCTGCAATTGTCATGCGACTGTGTCCAAAGTCACAGGCTTCTTTACACCAACAATTACAAGTTTGGAATAACAATTAAAAACAAAACTTCAGCCAAAACCATGTTTTCAGCTTTTGGATAAAATGGAGAGGGGTTACAACCTTTGTTGGCTTTTATATGCAGATTTACACTCACTTCCTTTTCTGTCTGACACCTCTTGCTTTGATAGAAACTGAGGCTAAATCCCATTTTCAAGTGTATGTCAAGCCAAAATCTTTTTTTGCAGTTGGATAGTGTGGGAAAGGGTATAAACTCATTAGTTTTAATTTTTTTTGGCTGCCTGCGTCTTGCTGTGAAGATTTTCATTCACTTCCTGTCCCACAAAGACACAAATGGAAAGGGGAGGTTAGCTTTAGAAAGGGAGTGGAATTCCCATCTTGGACAGCTATAACTAGTGTATCCACTGGAAGATTTCCCCTTACCCCTTCTTGTGGCAATGGTTACCTTGACAAATTAAATAGGAGGGGTGAATCTCCCAAGTCGGAGCATAGATAGCAATAAAAAAGTTTGAGAGCCTGGAAAAAAAATAAATAAAAAAAGTCTGAAAAAATTGGGGAAAGGTTTTTTATTTTTTTCCAAAGCATTTATTTTTTTGGGTGGGGGGTTCTGGAGTATTTGAAATATGTTTTTTTACAACGATAAATAATATATTGATGACATGGGATTCAAACTATAGAACAGGAAGGTCCTAATGAAAGATTTGAGACTTTGGGGTTGATTTACTAAAACTGCAAAATCTGGTGCAGCGCTGCATAGAAACTAATCAACTTCTAGGTTTCTGGTCACAACTTAATTGAACAAACTGAAGTTAGAAGCGGATTGGTTACCATGCACAGCTGCACCAGTTTTTGCACTCTCCAGTTTTAGTAAATCAACCCCTGAATGTCTTAAATAATTGAAAGTTTTCTGAGCTGAAGACAAGCAAATCCTGCAATTCAATTTAAGCAACATTCTCAATGCAGTTCTCAAACAAGAGAAATATGCATTTCTGCCACTAGGAGGCACTGCAGGAGAAAGGCTCCAGTTTGGTGTACCTGAGGGCTCATCTAGTATGTGATGGCAAATCTTTTTGAGCCTGAGTGCCCAAACTGCAACACAAAACCAACTTATTTATTTCAGAGTGCCTACACTGAATTAAACCTGCCAGCGGCTCTGTACAGAGGATGGGATTGATCACCCCTCTGAATGAGCCCTAAGGGACGAAAAATTTACGATTCCGCCCAAAAACTTGAGCTTTTTCGAATGAGGAATGCTCAGGTGTGGGTGGGGCCATTGACAGTAATGGGGTTCCTCATCATGAGCGTTGGTGCGTTTCATAAATCACAAAATCAATATACTATATATGTGGACCATAGGGCCCTACATCCAAGATGGAAATGGTAATTACCTGTTGGTAAATAGAAGTCGTTTCTACTGATGTCCTCCAAGGCAAAGCACTGTGGATACAGCATGCCCAGGGACCTAAATATGGCGCCAGACGCACGCTCGTGGCTCAGGGGATTACCGCGCATGCGTGGAGGAGGCCCTGGCACCAACGGAGCCTGGGGCGCACGGCGCTGCTCCAACAGCTTTGTGAGGCAGTGCTATACGTTCCACGCCCACCGGCGTGCGCATTCAACCCCACCAGTCCACAGGCAGAACCCCCCAAAAGGGAGGCTCTATCCGGCACCAATGAAGCCATTCGATGAGCCCCACATGATCCCCCCCCCCCCGTGTGCCAGGTAGAGAAGATCCAGCCCCACAGAAAATCTCCCCAATGGAAACAACCATAAAAAAAAAAAAAAAAACCTGACAGATGTTTAGACCTACTATATTAAAAATAAATAAAAAAAAAAAAAAAAAAAAAAAAAGCCTTTTTAAAGTGGAGTTCCACCAAAAAATTGAACTTCCGCTTTTTGGAATCCTCCCCCCTTCCGGTGTCACATTTGGCACCTTTCAGGAGGGAGGAGGGAGCAGATACCTGTCAAATACAGGTATTTGCTCCCACTTCCTGGCATAGATCGCTGCAGCGTTCTTAGTGACCCACGCCACTTTCCGGCACCTACTCTGTCCTCCCCTGCTGTCTTCTGGGAGACAGAAGACAGTAGGGACCAGTGAGGACTTCACTGCTTCACTTCCTGATTCCCTTACCGATGGCGGCGGCAGCAGCAGCCCAAGAGCCTGGACAGGTAAGTGTTCCTATATTAAAAGTCAGCAGCTGCAGTATTTTTTTTTTTTCCGGCGGACCTCCACCTCCGACGGACTTGTGTACACACGCTCAGAAAAACCGACAACACACATTTGTCCGCGGAAAATTTGAAAACCTGCGATCCAACATTTGTCCCCGGAAAGTCTGACAACAATTGCCCGATGGAGCGTACACATGGTCAGATTTACCGACAACAGCCTGTCATCACACATTTCCTGTCGGAAAGTCCGATCGTGTGTACGGGGCCTAAGTGTAGCTGTCTGCCCTTACCTCCTGTACAGGTAGGCAGTTACTTCAGTCCAGGAAGAATCAATGAACTATGAGAATGCTCACAAACACTTTCCTAGTTCATTGAGAAGAAATCATCAGCCGCAAAGGCTGTCAGTACTGTGAATGAATGATTCTGCTGTGTAGGTGGAGCAGTAGGTGCGGGGAGAAGATCACTGGCCCATTGTCACAGGAAGTGGGGGGGGGGGGGCGGGACCTGTTATATGCTCCACCCTAAAACTGGGTGTAATAAAGGTGTAAGATGTGCCCAAAAGGTGAACTTAACCAAAAATAATAAAAAGTTATAGCCTTAGATATATTTTAAAGGAAACTTGTATTGACAGAAGCATGGAAGCAGTCACTGGTGAACTCCATTTGGAAATACTAATTGCCAGGCTTACTCTAACTTCAGTACTTTGAGTCACTTACCCTAAAAAACAAGATTAGAAAATCAGAAATATTGTTTAAGGTCACTGCATTATCAATATTGCAGCAAATAGATCAGAAAGTTGCAACTTATGAATTGAGTGCACTGGATTTGGGGGATCCCAAAGCATTTTAGGAGCATCCTTACAAAGAAAAAGAGATAACGAGTTTATTACAAACAAGTGCATCATTCAGCACTTCAGGCGGGACTTATCAAAACTTCATCTTTACTATGAAATCAAATGTAAAAATCACATCTTTATTATGAACCCAAGAATATTAAACCAAAAACTGCTGATGCGTCTCATACCTGATCTACAATAACTTTTTTTTTTGTGTTCCCTTAAAAAGGCTCTACTGACAGATCTTGCTGAACTCCACATCCCTACATGAGACAGTGGTGATGTGAAGGGCAATAGTTCAGTGAGAGCTGCGGGGTACCCATGACATCAATTCTACTGAGTGTACTTTGGGGGGGGCAATTTTTTAGCATCCTATTTTATGGGTAGATTACTTCTAATGCCCTGTACACACAATAGGATTTTCCGACATCAAATGTTGGACGTGAGCTTGTTGTCGGAAAGTCCGACTGTGTGTATGCTCCATAGAACATTTGTTTTTGGAATTTCCGCTAACAAAATGTTTGAGAGCAGGTTCTCAAATTTTCCGACAACAAAATTTGTTGTCGGAAATTCCGATCGTGTGTACACAGGTCTGCGCACAAAAGTCTATGCATGCTCGGAATCAAGCAGAAGAGATGCACTGGCTATTGAACTTAATTTTTCTCGGCTCGTCGTATGTGTTGTACGTCACCACGTTCTTGACGTTCGGAATTTGATATTTGTGTGACCGTGTGTATGCAAGACAAGTTTGAGACAATTATCCTTCGGAAAAAAATCCACGGTTTTGTTGGAAAAACCTATCGTGTGTAAGGGTCAATTAGGTGTTTATTTACTGAAGCTAGAGTGGGCAAAATTAGTCACATTTCTGCATATAAACCAGTCAGCTTCTAACCTCAGCTTGTTCAATTAAGCTTTGGCACTAAAACCTGGAAGCGGATTGGTTTCTATGCAGAACGGTGACTAACTTTGCCCTCTCTAGCTTAAAGGCCCTTTCACACGTGCGGACCGTTCAGATCCGCCTGTCAGTTTTTTCAGGCGGACCTGAACGGTCGCTCCATACATCTCTATAGAGTGACGAATGTCAGCGGTGACATGTCTGCCGACATCCGTTCTGCTCCGATAAATCCAGACGGATGTTCTATTTTCCATCCGTCTGGCGGATCGGATGAAAACGGACAGGCAGTCCATTTTCATCCGATCCCCCCATAGAAGAGAGCAGGGGTCTGTTAGGTCCATTTCTGCACAGTGTGCAGAGACGGACTTGTCATCCGCCAGCTCAGCGGAGATCAACGGAGCGATCCCTGCTGAGCAAGCGAATGGCTGAATACGTATCCGCACATGTGAAAGGGGCCTAAGTAAATAAAACCCTTTGTGGCTTTATAGTTTTGTGCAGACAGTCCAAATTATTATTATGTTTTTATAGTTTCAAGAATGGCTTGCAGCATCAACACAAAACAGGAGTTGGTTCAAGTTAGAAATGTTGAGAATAATCCGTCTCGGCTTTCAGGTGCAGAAAGTATTGCCACCCGGGTTCTAGTGAATGGTAAAAGCTTGACAGGGGGGTCCAAGATGTCCCCCTTCTAAAAAAAAAATAAAAATAAAAAAAATTATGGCAGAAAACTGTATGAAAAACAGCTGAGGTAGGGAGAGAGCACAAACATTGGCAAACACGTGCCAAACAAGTTTCAAGTTATTCTGTCTCAAACCTTTTCAGGAAAATAAAAGCAGTAATTGAGATCATCATCATCAAGGCTTCTTTAACCGGCCAGAATACTTCAAGAATCTGATAACAGAAGGTATATCCATTTCTTGATGTTCAGGATTCGTTGCAGCAATTTTCTGGAAAACGCCGACCACCTCAGACTCATCAATGTCTTTAAAGTGGTTGTAAACCATTACAGCACACTTTTTGCTACATGTAAGCCAATAAAAAGGCTCGCCTGTAGCTGCCCTGGATATCTCCTAAACCTGAACGGTTTAGGAGATGACCCCTGTATTTGCATGTGCCGACGTCATCGGCACATGCGCACTGAAGCAACGGCACATACGTACGTACGAACGAGTGTGCCGTTACTGGCGGCTCCCGCGCGCATCTGCTCCGGCCAATCACAGCGCCGGAGCCCACGATACCCAGGAGTAGCTCCAGGAGCGATATCGGCCGCAGGAGCAGTGTACGAGGATGGCTGCAGGGGCTTCAATCTCAGGTAAGTAATTCATAATGAGCTAGTATGCTATGCATACTAGCTCATTATGCCTTTTTCTTGCTGGGTTTTCTTCTATTTTTTTTTTGGGGGGGGGTTTTATTTCTCCTATGGTTTACAATCACATTAATACGGTTGAAAAATAAGTTGGCGGGTTCATTTTTACGGAAGGAGTCCAACAGGGGAGTTGAGTTGTTTTTGAGCAATGAAGTTTCAGAACCCGATAGATGCGATTCTTTTTCATCCTGTAAAATACCCAGGATTTCTTGGGCAGTCCGGATTGTGTCCTCCAATGGAGTCTCAGGCTGATGACCGGTCTTTTGCTTCTCTGCATCTTCTTCCTGAAAGCTTGTCAATGCCTTAATGCAGTTTTGGGTAATCGTCCGAATAAAGAGGACATCTTCATCATCAGAGATCACAAAATTAGCTAAATATTCAAAAAATTCATCATTTGTTCTGAACTCTAATTCCTGTGTAGCTGTACAATCCATTCTAATAGCATGGCTATCATTATAGTGTGAGCTCCCATGCTTTGAAATTTGCGCTGTTGATGATAAGGCATCCTGGTCACCGCCATGGGAATGCCTGCTCCTCTTGGCCAAAGGTGGGTCATTGCTAATAGATTTTTGGAGCATCTTATTGCAGCGGTAACTTTCACGGCTCTCATCCAAACCCGTCACCTGGTATGGTAATGGACTCAATTTTGAGTGAGAAAGATTTCCACTCTCAGGTTTGGATGGTGGGGTGTCCTCGGAGGCTCCACTTATTTTACCGTCACTCTCAGGTTTGGATGGTGGGGTGTCCTCGGAGGCACCACTCGTTTTACCGTCACTCTCGGGGAGCACATCCTGAATTTCTTTCTTATTCCCCTGGAGCTCCAAAATCCTCACTGCAGCATCTCTCAGACCTGTCACATATTCACGTTTGGTGGGGGCTTTGCTGAATTGGGGAAATAAGTACAAAAAATGTTTCTTAATATAACATTCAATGTGCGGTGGATTGATGAGATGGTCAACTATGGTCGGTAAGTGGCAAATCAGCAAACCGCACAGCTGGCAGGAGTATCTATATAATGAGTATGTATATAATGAGTCCTTCTCCTCCTGGATATATTCCAGGCCCACAATGGGCTCTTTTCCCATGTAGTCTTTCAGGAAGTGGCTCAATCGGATTCCAGCCTTCCACTCCTGCGGTCTATATGTCTGAAGATAACGTTGATGCTTGTTGCCAAGGAGGTGTTGAGTCAGCATCTGCGGTGTATCGCAGTATGCATAGCAGAAATCACAGGAATACTTCTCAATTTGGACCCTTCGTCTGTTCTTTGTGACAACCTGTGGACTGCAGAGCGCCATTTTTCTATCCGCTTTCCTTAGGGGACAAATCGGCTCCACAATCAGGTCCTGGTTACAGATAGCAGACGTCTTATCTACCCGTGTTTACTTGATGGTCCACTTCCGGCGCTGGCAGAGTGACATCACGCAGAGCGAGCCGAGAACGTACAACTGAAGCGACCTCAATAGAGATGGATAGTTGAGGAGCGCATGCCCAATGAACATGCGCAGGGGGCGGAGAAACGAGGGTCTATCAGATTACAGGTGTTCCGTCAGATTCAGCGACCCCTCAGAATGCGTCGCCGCCATCTTGCTGCACCCCGCCCGCACCCGTCCACAGTAAGAAGGAGGAAAGCAGACATATTGTTACACCCACCAGAGTTTTGCATTTTACACTTATTTATAACACTAAAGTGAGTTTATATAGTGATATACAGTACTTAGAACTCCGTCTGGGTGTTTAGATATTGCATTTTAAAAGCAGCCAACTTCTGTCAGTTTAGCAAACCTGTGAGATGAGCAGGCACGCTACTGCTTTTAAAATGCAACACCCATACGTAGTTCTAAGTACTGTATTTCACTATATAAACTCACTTTACTGTTATAAATAAGTGTAAAATGCAAAACTGCGGTGGGTGTAACAATATGTCCGCTTGCCTCCTCACTGTATCCTTACTGTGGACGAGTGCGGGGTGTAGTAAGATGGCGGGGACGACACTTCTGTTATATTTTCTGACGGAACACCATCAGGATCCAAGAGGGTCTGGCTGAGAGTGGAGCTTCAACGTTTAAATGAAGCATGTGTCCTCCACTTTTTTTAACTGAACTTTATTGTGAATCATTTGCAGCTGGGGCTCCACAGTCACCAGGAAACATGTGGCCTCCACAACACCACTTTTTTTTATTTTTAAATTAACTTTAATGAAACAACCAACAAATAGACAATATTACAGGAAGTGGAGGCCACAGGGTTCCTGTACGTGATTTCTGTGTAGAGTGGAGCTCCAGTAACTGCAGTATGCAGCAGATACTGAGCCATTCTATTGTTATTATTTATCGAGCCTGCGATTTGCAGAAATACGCGATAATTTTGGTAGGTCTTGTACTTTCTGTTAAAGCGGAGGTTCACACCAAAATGAAACCCTCCCCCCCTCCAGTGTCACATTTGGCACCTTTGAGGGGGAGGGGGTGCAGATACCTGTCTAAGACAGGTATTTGCACCCACTTCCAGGCATAGACTCCCACGGGAGTTGTCATTCAAAGTGCGACAGCGCTGAAAGCTGAAAAATGGCCTGGACAGGAAGGGGGTGTCCGTGCCTGGTAGGCAAGTGGTTAAATACATTTTGCAGAGTTCCATCAGTATCACCAGCAAAGCAACTTCATTATTATCCCTTTAACCACTTACCCACTGGGCACTTAAAGCGGAGGTTCACTCAAAAATTGAACCTCCACTTTTCACCTCCGGTGTCACATTTGGCACCTTTCAGGGGGAGTGGGGTGCCGTTACCTGTCTAAGACGGGAGTCTATGCCTCTTCCTGTCCCGCCATGCTGTTTGCTGGGACACACACGGGTCCCAGAGACAGAGCGGACCATTCTCATTGCGCTGCGCAACTCGCGCATGTGCAGTAGGGAACCGGGAAGTGAAGCCGCAACGCTTCACTTCCTGATTACCTCACCGAGAATGGCGATTGCTCGGCCTCGGCTGCCGACATCGCTGGACTCCAGGAAAGGTAAATGTCCATTTATTGAAAGTCAGCAGCTGCAGTATTTGTAGCTGCTGGCTTTTAACCACTTGCCTACCAGGCACAAACACCCCCTTCCTGACCAAGCCATTTTTCAGCTTTTAGCACTGTCGCATTTTGAATAACATTTGCGCGGTCATGCAAGGATGTACCCAAATAAAATTTTTATAATTTTTTCCCCACAAATAGAGCTTTATTTTGGTGGTATTTGATCAACCCTGCGATTTTTATTTCTTGCGCTATAAACAAATTAAGAGGAACAAGTTTGAAAAAATGCAATAGTTTTTACTTTTTATTATAATAAATATCCAATTTTTTTTTTTTTAAACATTTTTTTTCCTCAGTTTAGGCCGATACGTATTCTTCTACATATTTTTGGTAAAAAAAAAAATCGCAATAAGTGTCTATTGATTGGTTTGCGCAAAAGTTATAGCGTCTACAAAATAGGGGATAGATTTATAGCATTTTTATTATAATTTTTTTTTTACTAGTAATGGCGGCGATCTGCGATTTTTATCGTGACTGTGACATTGCGGCGGACATATCGGACACTTTTGACACATTTTTGGGACCATTCACATTTATACAGCGATGCGTGCTATAAAAATGCATTGATTACTGTATAAATGTGACTGGCAGGGAAGGGGTTAACACTAGGGGGCGCTGCAGGGGTTAATATGTTCCCTAGATTAGTGATTCTAACTGTGGGGGGAGGGGACTGACTGGGGGAGGGGACCGATCGGTGTCCCTATGTACAAGGGACACACCATCGGTCTCCTCTCCAGTGACAGGACGTGGATCTGTGTGTTTACATACACAGATCCACGTCCTGCTCACTTACCGGGCAATCGCGGGTGCCTGGCGGACATCGCGGCCGCCGGGCACGCGCATCGGGTCCCCAGCTACGCGGCGCGTGCGCGCCCCCTAGTGGCCAAAAAGTGAGCGCCGTCATATGACGGCGGCCCGCCACAAGAGCTGCACCGCTCCGCCGTCATTTGACGGCGGGCGGTCAGCAACTGGTTAATAAAATTTTTTCAGAAGGACTCCCTCTTTAAGTTAACTTTGTAAAAGTTATTTTATTACATTTATCAATTTATATTTTTGGTGATCATGGAAGTTCATGTTTATGTTGGAAGAAGAATGCAATCCATGTTTCTAAGCATAATTTCATTGGCCTTTTTTGCCCCACCTTCATGCCAACTAACAGGGCCAAGATTGAGACGCACGGATCTCCATGCAAAAAAAGTTCTACCGTTTAAAGGTATGTCGGCATTAACCACTTAAGGACTGGAAGGATTTGCCCTCTTCATGACCAGGCCATTTTTTGCTATACGGTACTACGTCGCTGTAACTGACAATTGCGTGGTCGTGAGATTCTGTACCCAAATAAAAAATGTCCGGAGGGAGGTCTGTACAGAGGGAGTCATGTCATTTAAAACTGCTCACGGCTGTAAAATATTGTCAGATCCCGGCAATATACATAAAAATCATAAAAAAAAAAACGGATGTCGTGATTGAAGATGGATGGACAGTGCGGTACACTTTTTTTTTTTAATAAAGGAATTGTCAAAAACTAAGTGTACCGCGATGTCCATCCATCTTCAATCACGGCATCTGACGGACGGGGAAAAAAAATAAAAAAACAGAAAAAATCTGCCTCCATGGAAGGCGTCCCGCCGGCTGCAGCCTTTTCGCGATGGCAGCTGTTATATAGCTGAGGGTGGAGTGTGACGTCAGAGGGGTAAATAGGTTACCTGTTCAGGTCCTGGGTGGCTCAGCCCTCAGCTATATAACAGCTGTCTTTTTTTGGGCTACCCTAGGTGTGAGAAATGAAGAAAAAAGTCCCGGAGTCGTTTCCAAAAACACACTCCACTGAAACCACATGATAATGCAGCACCATATGGTTTGGCATACACGAAAACGCATGTTAGCCGATGTGTGGGGGTGCCATTAACATTTAGGCTTGCTTCAAACCTACAAGTGCAACAGGCACACACCTGCATTTTCAGCACGTTCCCACATATTGCATGTAGAAGAGATGGGGAAAGAGTCCCGGACCCTTTTCCAAAAATGCACTGAGCTGCATGTTGCTGCAGCATCATATAGTTTGGCACACATGAAAACACATGTAAATCCTGCATGATCATAATAATATCAGCTAATGTATGGGGGTGCCATTTACTTTTAATGGCACCACTAGGCATCTGCTAAAGGACAGGGCATTTTTGTGTTGGGAAAGTACACGATTTTGTGCGTGTTACCAACACCTAGCCCTAATCCCATCACCGCAAAAACACACATGTTATTAACATTTAGACTTGGTTCACAACTACAAATGTAACCAAGCACATGCTTGTTTTAAGCTTCTTCCCACGTGTTGCATGTGAGGCAATCCAATCATTTCATTGGCCTGCCGTACGTGTGCGAAATACAGAAAAGAAATCCCTGACTATTCCAAAAGCACAATGCAGGACTATGTGGTCTGGCGCGTGCAAAAATGCACATAGCTATCTGTATTTGTAATATAAAAACATGGATGGCCCATAATTTCCTTCAATTAAACTGTGACAAGACTAACGTCATGCTTATTGCTTATTTACACAAGGACAGTCCTAATAACTTATCTATAGATGGCACTGTACTTGAGCTTCAGTCTAAATTGAAATATCTAGGGGTGATATTTGATGCTAGTTTAACCACTTCAGCCCCAGAAGAATTTCCCCCTTAAAGCAGAGTTCCACCCAAAAATGGAGCTTCCGCTTTAAGTGATGGTGACCCCCTGACATGCGCAGTGTTCACACCTGGGCACCCACAGTTAGAATGTCAACGCCTTGGAGAGGAGCAGGGCTTTGTGAGCCTGCTTCGCTGGACTGTGGAACAGGTGAGTGTCTGATTATTAAAAGTCAGCAGCTACAATTTTTGTAGCTGCTAACATTTATATGGGTGAAACTCCGCTTTAATGACCAGGCCATTTTTTGCAATAAAGGAAAACGTTGCTTTAACTGACAATTGTGCAGTCGTGCGACGCTGTATCCAAACAAAATTGATGTCCCTTTTTCCCTACAAATATAACTTTATTTTGGTGGTATTTGATCACCTCTGCGTTTTTTTTTTTTGCGCTATAAACAAAAAATAGTGTCAATTTAAAAAAAAAAAAAAAAATTGTAATGGCAGTGATCTGGAATTTTTTGCGGGACTGCGACATTGCGGCGGACAGATCGGACACTTTTTTTGGGACCATTGACACTCATACAGCGATCGGTGCTATAAAAATGCACTGATTACTGTGTAAATGTCACTGGCAGGGAAGGGGTTAACAATAGGGGCGATCAAGGGGTTAAATGTGTTCCCTGGTGTGTGTCTCTAACTGTGGGGGGGGGGGGGGGGTGGGACTTACTAGAAAAGGAGACAGATCACTGTTCCCAATGCCTAGGAGCTAGAGCTGGGCGATTTTCTCTTTTGATGGACACCGCCGGTCCTGAGGAGCTGCGGCCAGGAGTTTTTAGGCAAAGCCGCGGCTTCGGCCTAGTCCGCGGCGTCCGGCCTCGCAAAAAACATTTTTTTTTAATTGTAACTGAATATTTCTTGCTGCTACCATAACCTACCACCAAAGAACAACCCAAAATAAATTCTCCTGCTCCCGACGATCGTAGCGATACCACATAGGTGTATGTTAGTTGTTATTTGTACCCGTAGTACAACCTAGCAACAATATTATGCATTTTGCTTTTTTTTTTTTTTTTTTTTTACTTAAAAACACAGACACTAAGTGACACTGATACTAGTTTAAAAAAAAATCCTGTTCAAAAACTACTGATCCAGACCTTGACTCAAACACTAACCTAGATTAATCCTTGATATAGGTATTTTTTTTAAATTTAAATCCACTTTGCACTGCAAGTGCACTAAAAGTGCACTTGGAAGTAAAGTCGCTGTAGATCCGAGGAAGACACGCAAGGAAAAACAGCATTTTAGCTTGCACATGATTGGATGATAAAATCAGCAGAGCTTCCACTAATTTCAGATCTACCTCTTAGATTTAGAGCGACTGCACTTCCAAGTGCACTTGCAGTGCAAAGTGGATTTTCCTTTAGTAAATAACCCCCACTGTATCTCTCTCGTCCATTCACAGAGACAGAAGACACGAGGGCAGGCTTCACGGTTACTGATCACTGTGATAACCATTCAGAGGCTACCACAACATTCTGGGTCCCGATCGTTAGCATGGGGCTTGGGGCTCTCAGGGAGACCCCGGTCTCTGTTCTGTGTGGCACGCTCCCAGCACAGATGGAGGTGTGCAAATGTGCAGCCCCACGGCAAAACACCCAGTCCAGTGGGGTTGCATATTTGCGTATGGTCAGCGTGATGGGGTTAAACCTACTTTACTCAATACGAACAAGAAAAAAAAAGTTTTAGCTTTAGGTATACATTAAAGCAAAGTTCCAGTCGTTTTTGTGTTTATTAAAAGGCAGCAGCTACAAAAAGTGTAGCTGCTGACTTTTAATAAACACACACTCATCTGTCCTAGGATCCAGTGATGCAGTCGCACGAACCCTCGCCTCTTCCCGGGCACCTGCATTACAAGTGTGGGCACCCGGCTGTGGCAGCTTGCGGCTGCACAGTCAGGTGAGCAGTGCACATGCACGAGTCAATGGTTGGACAATCTTCTGGGACCTCTGACGTGTACCAGAAGATTGCAGGGAGGGAGAGAACTTTCGCTCAAGTCGCCTAGGCGGCCCAAGTGGAAACCTGTCAAAACTAGGTACCTGCTCCCCCCCCCCCCCAAAAAAAGGGACATGTCAAATGTGGTATAGGAGGGGGGGGGAGGAAAGCTTTCCCTTTTGGGTGAAGCGCCGTTTCAAAGCCTATATTATATATTCATCTATGTAGATCAGGGGAAGGCAACCAGTAGCACTCCAGCTGGTGTGGAACTACATTTCCCATGAGGCATTGCAAGGCTGGCAGTTAAAATTACTCCGAGAGGCATGATGGGACTTGTAGTTCTGCAACAGCTGAAGGGCCCCAGGTTGCCTACCCCTGGTGTAGATCAACACAGCTCAGCAGATGTGGTCTGAAGAAGTCCCAAGACAGGATTTCCCCTCATTTCCTGTTTCCTCCACAGGGCAGAAAGTAAAAATCAAATCCCGACAACGGAAACAGACATAAAAAATAAAACCTGACAGATGTTTAAACCAACCCCACTCTACCCAAAAATAAAAATGTTAGTCTTAGATATATATTAAAGCGGTTCTGCACACACTTTTCTAACTTAATCTCATTGCAATAAGTGTGCATTCACCTTCTTCTTCCACCTGTTCTTCGCAGTGCTGCTCTAATGCTGAGAGATGGCCTGTGGACTTTCATGAGTGTTTATTTCCTGGCTCCCCCACAGCCCTCACTAACAAATCCTGCTCATCTCCAGATCCCTACAGGAGACAGTGGTGACTCAAAGAGCAGCAGGAGTTCAGTGAGAGCTGCGGGGTACTCAAGAGATCAATACTACTAAGTATGATAGATCCTGTGTGAATTTTTTCAACATCCAAGGGGAGTTCAGCAGCAGCAGTTGCAGCTTGAAAAGGGAGAATGAAAACTTATATTTTACGGGTAGATCACTTCTTAGGACTTTTTGTGTATCGACAGGGTCACTTAGTGGTTTTACAGTTTTGTGCTGTTTCCAGATCGTCCAAATTATTATTAAAAGTATTGTTATACAGGTTTCAAGCCGGACTTGCAGCTTCAACACAAAACAGAAGTTGGTTCATGTGGCTCAAGTTGAAAATGTTGAGAAAAATCCACCCGGCTTTCAGGTTTTCTCCTTTATACATCCCAGAAGCAGACAATGCACCACATTCTCCTGAATTGCTTAGCTTGATTTATTATATTTGTACTCTCTCCTAGATATGGCTGTAATGTGTCAGCGGTTCATTGGGTTAATCACCTTCAGTTCTCAAAGCTGCCACCATTTAGAGAAAGTCATGTAGCTTTTTCAATGACTAAAAAGGGATTTTATAATTGGACGCAATGGAGTTTGTGACATTACCACCTGAATTTAACATCACCCAGTCAAAACGTCCTGTATTCATTAAAAAAAAAAAGAAAAAAAAAAAAAAAAGAAGAAGAAGGATGCAAGGCTTTCTCTAAATGGAAGGGTAGAACTGAGTAAGCAATCACCTGTTGTTACTATACAGAAGGGCAGCCGCTCGTTACCTGATCTGGAAGACTGCTGCCACCATTGTAATAGTGGTGATTAAAGTATGATAATTTACAGTTTCTACAGATATCAGTCAGGTATGAGATATGCATACGTACATTGCCCCAAGTTGAACAAATATAAACTATGCAAGAAAAAAACATACATAAAATTAAACTTTAAAGTGATACTAAAACTTTTTTTTAAATAACAAACATGTTATACTTAATTGCTCTGTGCAGTGGTTTTGCACAAAACAGCTCCGATCCTCTTCTTTTTGGGTCCCCCGCCGGTGCTCCTGGCTCCTCCCCCACAAGCAGTGCCCCCAGAGAAAGCAGCTTGCCCTGGGGGCACCACTGTGTGCTCACTTCCGAGCTGCTGCTCTATGCATCCATAAGACACAAAGAGCTGTGGTTTAGCTCTCCTCATTGGCTCACTGACTGTGGCTGACTCCCACTGCTGTCAATGGGCTAGCGCTGGTGTCTCAGCCAATGAGGAGGGAGAGTCCCGGGACAGCCAAGGCTATTGTGAACATCACTGTATCAGAGGGAGCTCAGGTAACGATGGGAGGGGGGCTGCTGTTCACAGGTTTTATACCTTCATGCATAGAAAGCAAGAGGGTAAAGAAAAACCTTCAGCCTTTAGAAACACTTTAGTTACACAATATCCTCCCTTAAAAGCAAGTCAGACATGCTCAGTTACATCATTTCTTTTTGTGAGTAACACTCTGCATTAAACGTTTTTCTTTCATTAAAAATGCTATAACCACCACTTGTGGGAAAGCAGATCATATAAGAACCGTCAGTTTTTTTTTTTTTTGTGGTTCTGTTAGAGTTTTCAGGAAAAACAACAGACGCAGGGAGAGAGAACAAAAGTTGACAAAACGCATGCTGAACAAGGTCCAAGTTACTCTGGAACCTCTTTAGGAAAATAAAACAGCATTGAGAACACATTTATGATTTTTACAGCATCAAGGGTTCTTTAATCTGCCAGAATCCTTCAAGTATCTGATAACAGAAGGTATGTCCATTTCTTTAAATTCAGGATTCGTGGCAACAAGTTTCTGGAAAATGCCGACCACCTCGGACTCATCCATGTTTTTAATACTGTTGAAAAATAAGTTGGTGGCTTCATTTTTAGGGATGGAATCTGATGGGGGATGTGAGTTGTCTTTGAGCAATGAAGTTTCAGAACCCGATAGATGCGACTCTGTTTCGTCCTCTAAAATACCCGGGATTTCTTGGGCAGCCATGCTTGTGTCCTCCAATGGAGCCTCAGGCTGATGACCGGTCTTCTGCCTCTCTGCTTCTTCTTCCTGAAAGCTTGTCAATGCCTTAATGCAGTTTTGGGTAATCGTCCGAATAAAGAGGACATCTTTATCATCAGAGATCACAAAATTAGCTAAATATTCAAAAAATTCATCATTTGTTCTGAAGTCTAATTTCTGTGTAGCTGTACAATCCATTCTAATGGCATGGCTCTTATTATAGTGTGAGCTCCCATGCTTTGAAATTTGTGCTGTTGATGGTAAGGCATCCTGGTCTCTGCCATGGGAACGCTTGCTCCTCTTGGCCAAAGGTGGGTCATTGCTACTAGATTTTTGGAGCATCTTTTTGTAGCGGTAACTTTCACGGCTCTCATCCAAACCCCTCTCCTGATATGGTATTGGACTAAATTTTGAATAACTATTTCCACATTCAGGTTTGGATGGTGGAGTGTCCTTAATGGCTTCCCTCGTTTTACCGTCACTCTCAGGTTTGGATGGTGGAGTGTCCTTGGAGGCTCCACTTGTTTTACCGTCACTTCCATGCTTTGAAATTTGCAATGCTGAGGGTAAGGCATCCTGGTCACCGCCAGGGAAACACCTGCTCCTCTTGGCTAAAGGTGGGTCATTGCTACTAGATTTTTTTTTTTGGAGCATCTTATTGCAGCGGTAACTTTCACGGCTCTCATCCAAGCCCGTCTCCTGATATGGTAATGGACTCAATTTTAAGTGAGAAAGATCTCCACTCTCGGGTCTGGACGGTGGGGTGTCCTCAGAGGCTCCCCTTGTTTTATTGTCACTCTCAGGGAGCACATCCGGAATTTCTTTGTTCTTCTGCCATTTCACAATTGTTACTGCAGCATCTCTCAGAACTTTCTCATACATCCCTTTGCCGGTCTCATCTTTGGAACAGGGCAATAAGTGGGTAAAATGTTCCCTAATATAACATTCTGTGTGTAATGAATCGCTGATATGGATGACTATTGTCGGCAAGTCTGCATTCACCACTTTGCACAGCTGGCAGGAGTATTCATAGCCTAAGTCCTTCTTCACCTCCATGACATATTCCAGGCCCACAATGGGCTTTTCTTCCATGTGGGCCTTCAGGAAGTTGCTCAATCGGCTTCCATCGTTCTGCTCCTGGTATTTAGTTGAATACAGTTTACGTTTATGTTTGGTGCCCATGAAGTGTTGAGCCAGCTGCGTTGCTGAGGTGCAGTTTGCAGAGCAGAGATCACAGTAATAATTCCGAGGCTTGCTACACGACTCTCCCTTTCGTGTATTCCCTCTGGAAACCTGTGTTCCGCGAAACGACATTTTTCCATCCGCCTTCCTCAGGCGACAGCTGAGCTCCACACTCAGGTCCTGCTGACAGATATCAGACGTCTTATCGCGGATACTTGGTGTTCTACTTCCGGCGCTGGCCGAGTGACGTCACGCGGAGAAACGAAAGGGACCCGTATGCAGTTGCTCCATCGAATAACGCCTCCGACGAACTGCGCATGCGCAGCATCTCCCAGCATATCCTGTCACTGCCCCTTAGAGAGACTACAACTCACAGCATGTTCTTTCATTGCCCCTAGAGGGACAACAACTTCCAGCATATCCTGTCACTGCCCCCTAGAGGGACTTCAACTCCCAGCACGTCCTGTCTGCCCCCTAGAGGGACTACAACTCCCAGCACGTTCTGTCTGCCCCCTAGAGGGACTTCAACTCCCAGCACGTCCTGTCTGCCCCCTAGAGGGACTACCACTCCCAGCATATCCTGTCACTTCCCCCTAGAGGGGCTACATCTCCCAGCATGTCATGTCACTGCCCCCTAGAGGGGCTACATCTCCCAGCATGTCATGTCACTGCCCCCCTAGAGGGGCTACAACTCCCAGCATGTCCTGTCTGCCCCCTAGAGGGGATACATCTCCCAGTATGTCATGTCACTGCCCCCCTAGAGGGACTACAACTCCCAGCATGTCCTGTCACTGCCCCCTAGAGGGACTACCACTCCCAGCGTATCCTGTCACTGCCCCCTAGATGGGCTACATCTCCCAGCATGTCATGTCACTGCCCCCTAGAGGGACTACCACTCCCAGCATATCCTGTCACTGCCCCCTAGAGGGGCTACATCTCCCAGCATGTCATGTCACTGCCCCCTAGAGGGACTACAACTCCCAGCATGTCATGTCACTGCCCCCTAGAGGGACTACAACTCCCAGCATGTCCCCTAGAGGGACTACAACTCCCAGCATGTCCTGTCACTTCCCCTAGAGGGACTACAACTCCCAGCATGTCCTGTCACTGCCCCCTAGAGGGACTACAACTCCCAGCATATCCTGTCACTGCCCCCTAGAGGGACTACAACTCCCAGCATGTCCTGTCACTGCCCCTAGAGGGACTACAACTCCCAGCATGTCCTGTCACCGTCCCAGTAGAGGGAATACAACTTCCAGCACAGCATGTCCTGTCACTGCCCCCTAGAGGGACTACAACTCCCAGCATATCCAGTCACTGCCCCCTAGAGGGACTACAACTCCCAGCATATCCTGTCACTACCCCCTAGAGGGACTACAACTCCCAGCATGTCCTGTCACTGCCCCCCTAGAGGGGCTACATCTCCCAGCATGTCATGTCACTGCCCCCTAGAGGGACTACAACTCCCAGCATGTCCCCCTAGAGGGACTACAACTCCCAGCATGTCCTGTCACTTCCCCTAGAGGGACTACAACTCCCAGCATGTCCGGTCACTGTCCCAGTAGAGGGAATACAACTCCCAGCACAGCATGTCCTGTCACTGACCCCTAGAGGGACTACAACTCCCAGCATATCCTGTCACTGCCCCCTAGAGGGACTACAACTCCCAGCATGTCCTGTCACTGCCCCTAGAGGGACTACAACTCCCAGCATGTCCTGTCACAGTCCCAGTAGAGGGAATACAACTCCCAGCACAGCATGTCCTGTCACTGCCCCCTAGAGGGACTACAACTCCTAGCATGTCCTGTCACTGCCCCCTAGAGGGACAACCCCAGCATGTCCCATCACTGCCCCCTAGAGGGACTACAACTCCCAGCATATCCTGACACTGCCCCCTAGGGGGACTAAAACTCCCAGCACATCCTGGCATTGCCCCTAGATGGACTACAACTCCCAGCATGTCCTGTCACTGCCCCCTAGAGGGACTACAACTCCCAGCATTTCCTGTCATTGCCCCCTAGAGGGACTACAACTCCCAGCATATCCTGTCACTGCCCTCCTAGAGGGACCACAAGTCCCAGCATATCCTATCACTGCCCCCTAGAGGGTCTACAAGACATGGAGACGTAATAAAGAGAACCTGACACTGTGGTACTAATACAGGAATGGGAGCTTTATATTATCACAAGTAAGGTAAACATCCCTTGTGATAGAAATAAGGCATGACAGGTCCTCTTTATGGAGAGATCTGGGGTCTATAAGACACCAGACATCTCCTCTACCCTGGAAAGCATGAGATGGGGAAAAAACAAGCAAACATCGAACTCCGCTTTTTAGTGGAAAAAATAGCAATGTTCACATCTGCCAGAGTCGGAAGTGACGTTATGATGTCGCTTTGGGCCTCCCAGGATCATAGAGATGGCCAGGGACCATGCAGTCCTCAGCCAGCTCTGTGGTAATCCAGCGCCACCGCTGGGTCAGATCACCGACTTCCCGATCGCAAGGAAGAACCCAAACAGGTGCTGATGAGTGGCGGGAGGGGGGCACATCCCCTCCTGCTGCCTGTAAAAGTCATCCTTTTTGCGGATACTCAGGCATGGCAGTCCATTCATTTGAATAGGCTGCTGTGCATGCACAAAAATGCATAGGTGTGAACCTAGCGTAAGTGAAGAAGTTTACACATACAGAAGAGTGTGTATGCACATTTTATTACAGGTATGTATAACGCTGTCAATTTACATGTATTATAGATTCACATCAGTCCCATCCCTCAAAGAGCTTATAATGAAAGGTCCCTAAATCACAATCATGTATACACATACTAAGGACAATTTAGGCAGGAGAAAACTGACCCATCAGCATGTCTTTGGAGTACCTGGAGGAAGCCCACGCAGGCACAGGGAGAATATGAAAGCTCCAAGCAGGTAGTGCTGTGGTTGGAATTTGAACCAACAACCCTAGTGCTGCTATGCGGAAGTGTTAACCACTTAGCCACTGTGTTTGTTTTTATATCTGTTTGTATGTGTGTGTTTTTGTGTGTGTATTCAGTGCCAGGACTAAGGATGAGCTCAGGCGTGTTCGAATGGTCCACGTGCAGAGGCATTGAGACATTGCCCGATCTTTGCAGCCGCACATCAGGGCAATGTCTCACTGCCTGTGATTAGCACAGCGCTGCGCCGACTTCCTGGCGGGCTCTGCGCGTGGACCATTCGAACACGCCTGAGCTCATCCTTAGCCAGGACTACCAGGGCCGCAAAGGTTGCACTTGCAACTGGGCCCTAGACTACTGTCACTGTGGAGGGGCCCCAAAGAAAGCAGGAACTTGTGAAAAGGTCCCACTGTGGATCAGTGGAAAAGGCCCCAAGCTCGAAGGAAAAGGCCCCCGGGACTCATGGGGGGAGGGGTCTTTATGGTTTCTTCCATCGAAATGTAGCACAATACATTTTGGTCTGAAACAGCAAAAAATAAAACATCCAGTGGTGATTAAAGAAGTAAAGCCAAAGCTCTTTTGGCTGTACTCCTCCTGGATCACAGGACTGCAGTTCGTTCTGCACTCCTGTATCCAGTCCTGACATATGGTTGAGATCCACCCAGGAGCCTGGACTGGCACCTGGCTCAGACTCTCAACTGTGGAACAAGGAGACTGTGCCAGCCACTCCCTCCCCACCCTAGCCTGGTGCGTCACTGAGTGTTGAAGGGGCAGAGCAGACAGCGGTGACTGACAGTCATGGCTTTCTGCTCAGAGCGGCAGGGAGAACTGATCGAGCAGAGGTGTTTGATCGCTCAGTTCTCACCTTAATCGATGCTGCATCCACTTAGATAAGTATGATTTCTTTTTCTTTTTTTTAATCCCAAACTCTTTTAAATACCAAGAAACATCTGTCTCACAAAAATGAAATATGCGTACGTGTTGTATGACTGAGTAATTTTCATTTAAAATATGACCGTGGAAACTGAAAATTTACCTGGGCTGGAAGGGGGTAAAGGTATCCAGTATTAAAGTGATTATTATGCCTGCATATTACGTTAAAAATATACCTTTTGTCTTGAATTCTTCATAAGAAAATAGGAGTGGACATTCTAGTTGGTGAAGGTGCCCGGGCACTTCTGTTAGGCAGCCTCAGAATAGTATGCCTGCAGCATAAGATTATCTAAGGCACTGCTGGCTACTATCATGTGATTTTGTCTACTGTGCTGCTTGCTGGAGTGGACTCTTCACTGCATGCATCTTCTGCTTCATTCATTCTGTGGATTTGTTCTTCTTCCATCTGTCCTGCAGCTTTTTCAATATTCCTTCACCAGTCATCAGATCACCAATATGAGGTAAAGTATTGTACCCAACAATATTGTGTAGACATGTGCACAACAAAAAAATTTGTTTATTTTCGTTTCGTTTTTTTCGTTTCCGAGAAAAATTTGTTTTCCTTTGTTTCGTTGTTTTTGTTTCCGTTGATTCGTAACGATTCGTACATTCGTAAGTCGTCGGTGTTCATATTCGTAACGATTCGTACATTCGTAAGAGTTATTTTTTCTTTGATTCGTTTTTTCGTTAGTTTAATTTTCGGATGCATTCGTATTTATTCGTACATTCGTAATCGGAGCATAATTCATAATTTTATGTAATGTGTATGCTATTATTACATTTTAATAATTTACAAATCGAAAAAAAAAAGTTACGAATCGAAAAAAAAGTTACGAATGTACGAATTTTTTTGTTCAATAGAGACACGGAAAATTACAAATTGAAAAAAAAAAATAAAAAGTTACGAATCGAAAAAAAAAGTTGCGAATCGAAAAAAAAAAAGTTACGAATCGAAAAAAAAGTTACGAATGTACGAATTTTTTGTTCAATCCATTCGAAGCACGTTTAGCAGCACCAGTGTAAGGGACACGGAAAATTACCAATTCAACAAAAAAAAAAGTTACGAATGTACGAATTTTTTCGTTCGTTTTTCGGATTTTCTTCATTAGTACATTCGTTGTTTCTAATTAGTTTTTTTCGGATTTTCATTGTTTTTTGGATTCGTTAATCGGATTCGTACGATTCGTTAATCTGATTCGTACGATTCGAAGGATACGTTCATTCTTACGAAAACGAACGAACGAAAAAAAACGAAACGAATTGCACATGTCTAATGTGTCAGCAGCTTTCACTCAGTATTTTATTCTTTAATAGCGCAATAAATTTGTCTTGTACATCAGATCACCAATCATCAGGGGGTGGGTTCTGATGAGAAGAAGCAAAGCCCTGCCTCTAACATGATGGTCACCTCTACAGAGAAACAGTGTAGAACAAGTATTTTACAGTTGTTTTACTTCTATCATTTTCTTGTTATTCAATTTGTTAAACAAGTAAACATTTCATATTTGGCAATGGTTTCCCAAAGCACTATGGTTAGCTAAAGAGACAGCATGGCAAAGCAGCTTGCTTGGCAGTTCCCATTGTCTAATTTAAACCTTCTTACTGAGCCATCTCATATGGTAGGAGTCACTTTGGATCATGCTAATGATGTTAAAAGGACACCAGAGCTCTACCTCTCTGTCTATTTTTGACATTCTAATCTCAGATCCGTGACATCTGTATCTGTTTTAGTCTTGCTGACCTCTTCTGAAAATGCTATTTTCCTAGCTGTCTCTTGCCTTAAACCTTTTTGAGTGATTAACATGCATATAGCAGGTGAAGTCAGGACACATTAAAGCTATTAATCAGCGTTTGTAAACATTGTTCAGTGACATGATTCAGTACAAAATAACATTATCATTACCCTCCTCATCCACTGCACCCCCTCTGCCATACAGACGGAGGTTCACCTCTCTTCTATTCACCATTTGGTCGCTCAGTAGTCCATCTAGGGGTCCTTGGGACATAATCTGAGGAGTGATGAGAAGGATGTGACCTTACAAATGTCTGTAATACTTAAGGTAGAACTATAGGCAAAACATTTTTTAAATTTTGAATAGAGTAAGGGAGGGTTATAACCCCTGTGAGATTTTTTTTATTTTTTTTTGCCAACTGTGTCCCATTGCATCAATTTCACTTCACTTCCTGTCCCATAGCCAAACAGGAAGTGAGAGGAAATCCCTGCAAATTAAAGGAAATCTTCGGGACCCCCAGGTCACCAGAACTAGTGTTCCCATTGTAAGATTTCCCCTCTATTACTTTTCTGGGGACAACCCAAAAGTTGGGATTTTCTTTTATTTTCAATAATAATGGTAAGCAGGATACATAAAGAAGGTAAATCTCCCTAAATAGGCACAGATAGCAATAAAAATTGACAGGGCTACGAATTCCTCTCCACTGTATGCAAAACTAAAAAACTATTATGCCTTTAGTTACACAGTGTCTCACCAATGCGAGTACACCCTTCACATTTTTGTAAATATTTTATTATTATTTGACAACACTGAAGAAATTACACTTTGCTACACTACAATGTAAAGTAGTGAGTGTACAGCTTGTATAACAGTATAAATTTGTTGTCCCCTTAAAATAACTCAAAACACAGCCATTAATGTCTAAACCGCTGGCAACAAAAGTGAGTACACCCCTAAGTGAAAATGTCCAAATTGGGCCCAATTAGCAATTTTCCCTCCCCGGTGTCATGTGACTCGTTAGTGTTACAAGGTCTCAGGTGTGAATGGGGAGCAGGTGTGTTAAAGTTGGTGTTATCGCTCTCACTCTCTCATACTGGTCACTGGAGGTTCAACATGGCACCTCATGGCAAAGAACTTTCTGAGGATCTGAAAAAAATAAATTGTTGTTCTACATAAAGATGACCTAGGCTATAAGAGGATTGCCAGGACACTGAAACTGAGCTGCAGCACGGTGGCCAATACCATACAGCGGTTTAACAGGACAGGTTCCACTCAGAACAGGCCTCGCCATGGTCGGTCGACCAAAGAAGTTGAGTGCATGTGCTCAGCGTCATATCCAGAGGTTGTCTTTGGGAAATAGACGTATGAGTGCTGCCAGCATTGCTGCAGAGGTGGAAGGGGTGGGGGTCAGCCTGTCAGTGCTCAGACCATACGCCGCACACTGCATCAAATTGGTCTGTATGGCTGTCATCCCAGAAGGAAGCCTCTTCTAAAGATGATGCACAAGAAAGCCTGCAGTTTTCTGAAGACAAGCAGACTAAGGACATGGATTACTGGAACCATGTCATGTGGTCTGATGAGACCAAGATCAACTTATTTGGTTTAGATGGTGTCAAGCGTGTGTGGCGGCAACCAGGTGAGGAGTACAAAGACAAGTGTGTCTTGCCTACAGTCATGCATGGTGGTGGGAGTGTCATGGTCTGGGGCTGCATGAGTGATGCCGCCACTGGGGAGCTACAGTTCATTGAGGGAACCATTAATGCCAACATGTACTGTGACATACTGAAGCAGAGCATAATCCCCCTCTCTTCGGAGACTGGGCCGCAGGGCAGTATTCCAACATGATAACGACCCCAAACACACCTCCAAGATGACCACTGCCTTGCTAAATAAGCCGAGGGTAAAGGTGATGGACTGGTCAAGCATGTCTCCAGACCTAAACCCTATTGAGCATCTGTGGGGCATCCTCAAATGGAAGGTGGAGGAGCGCAAGGTCTCAAACATCCACCAGCTCCGTGATATCGTCATGAAGGAGTGCAAGGGGACTCTAGTGGCAACCTGTGAAGCTCTGGTGAACTCCATGCCCAAGAGGGTTAAGGCAGTGCTGGAAAATAATGGTGGCCACAAAATATTGACAGTTTGGACATTTTCACATTTTTACTATTGTAAGGCTCAGATCACACTACTATGATTTGTTTCTCATGCACAATTCAGTGTGAATATGTAGTGCAACTTTGGATGTGGGTTGCATATTCTGTGGAGCCAAATCACACTGAAATCGCACCAAAGTAACACAGGAACCTTTTCCAAAATCACACCGCACAGAATTGAATTGATGTGAATGGGCACTATTGAAAATAATGTGATTTCCCTTGATATACAATTCAGTGTGACTCAAGTCACATCAGTGTGAACCAGCACTTAGTGTTACTTTGTGAGCAACAATGTGATTGTTCCTCTTGAAGAAGGGAAGTACATGTATCCCATATTTGAGGTCAGTGATATTAAATCATGAAAATGTATGTAGTTCAAAATGTTATGCATTAGGGCAGGGGTCTCCAAACTTTTTAAACAAAGGGCCAGTTTATTGTCCTTCAGACTTTAGGAGGGCCAGACTGTGGCCATCAGAAGCAGACATTTTCCTGGTATCAGTGGGAGTAAATATGGCCACAATTGGTACTAGGGGGAAGAACAGTGCCCTATCATTGGTATCATAGGAGGGAATTCTATTACCAATACCATTATTTGTGTCAGATGGCAGAACAGGGTGTCATATCAGGCTGAGTTCACACCATTGCGAATTGGATGCGCGACCACCGCATCCAATTCACAATAGCAGGAGATTTTGACCGGCTCTCTAGGGAGCCGGTTCACATATCTCTGCAGCTGGTTTGGTGCGATTTGCACAAAATCGTTGTGCGTCTTTTGGTCCATTTCAAGTCTGAATTCAGCACAAAATTCGGGCTGAAATCGGACCTGAAACAGTGAACTAGGACGCACCGGACCCCTGCTGTGAGCCGCATGCAGCTCATATGTGAATGCAGCCTAAGTGGGAGGAAAAGTGCCCCATAAAACTAAGCAAAGGGCTGCAGTTTGGAGACCATTGCATTAGGGTATGAAAACATTATTGTGTTCCATTTACCTTAAATCATGTTATACCACATTCATGACCAGGCCTTTGAAGTTGGGATCCACCCACATGCCTGGACCGGCACCCGGCTCAGTGAGCCGCTGAGAGAAAACCGGTGACTGATAGTCACCAGCTCTCTGCTCAGGGGGGCTGGAGAACCGATCGATTTAACACCGCTGATCGCTCGGTTCTCAGTGTAGAGGTACCGATGCTGCATCCACCTAGGTAAGTGTAATTTGAAGAAAAACATTTCATAACTGCCTATGACATTTCATGAGGTGCTAAAATGCCAGGGCAGTACAGACACCCCCCAAATGACCCCTTTTTGTAAGTAGACACCCCAAAATATTTGCTGAGAGGCCTTTGGGGGGGGGGGTGCTTTTATAAATTTTTTATCTTTCAATTATTTATATTTATTTTTTAACTGTAGCTTTTTTTTTTATCACTTTTATTGTTATCACAGGGAATGTAAATAACCCTTGTGATAGCAATAGGCAGTGACAGGTACTCTTTTTTGAGAAATATAGGTTCTATTAGACTCTATATCTCTCCCCTGCTCTTAAAAAAATCGAATCACACCAGGATGGGGGATGTGGGAGGTATAGAAGACTGCACTAAAAAAATGGCAGCCTGGGAAAGGGGTAGGTGTGCGTGTGTATGGGGGGGGGGGGGGGGCAGCCTGGGAGGTAGGGGTGGGAGATGGAAGACTGCCCTGAAAAGGGCAGCCTGGAAGAGGCAAGGTGGGGAGGTGTGTCACACTTCCCCCTAATGCAGGTGTCAGACACTATTGCTAGCTTCTGTGTTCTTCACCCCCCCTTTTCCATAAGACAAGCAGGCCTACTGGTACTCAGTTGCCCCCCAGGACTTGTACACAATGCTATAGTGCCTGGCTACCACGCCGGGGCAGGCGCGAACTGAGCACAGCAAACAGGTACTAGCGGTTGGCAGACAGGTAAATTGGTTGAATGACAGTCCAGGGTCAAGGCAGGTAAGGTTTACAATAGTTAGGGTCACATCCTTAGTCAAAAGACAGGCAGAGTTCAGAGAGTAGTCTATATCCGATCCAAGGTTGTCAACATGGAATCCAATCTAGCAGAGAAGAGCAGATAAACAATGAGCTTGGAACACGTGTAACAAACACAATATCACAAGCATTAGTCTGCAGGCTTGGATGGCTTAAAGTGATACTAAAATCTTGTTTTTTTATACTTGCCTGCTGTGTGCAGTGGTTTTGCACAGAGCAGCACAGATCCTTTTCTTCAGTCCCTTGCCGACGCTCCTGGCCCCTCCCTCCTGCCCCCACAGCAAGCAGCTTGTTATGGGGGCAGATAATCGTGTAAAATGGGGTTGCGCAGCATAAATAAATTGTGTGAAAATCTAAGCATTAAAACAATAATTAAATAAACAACATAAGTGCAAGTATCAATTCTTCATAAAAGTGGGAGTGCTAATAGTGACTTCAGTGAGGTCATGAATAAGTCAATGCTCAAGAACGTGATATATATCCAACCACCTTCTTCTGCTGAAAAGATATCAATGTGTATCATAGCTAAACAATAGTGAACTTCCACCTCTGTGCATCGTTCCCGTGCTCTCAGAACTCTAAGGGGCCCTGCCCCCCCCCCCCCCATTGATGGGGACAACCCTGGCTGGTTGTTGTAGGGGGCGTGTTTGGAATCTAAAAGCACGCTTTAACAAGCCCCACCCATGTGAATGAGTGAGGGGGTCGGTCCAAAAGTGTAGTGAAAAAAATGACAGTGGGCAATTTTTGACAAGTCCTTTATTTAAAAAAACAAATGTCCCCCCAATGTAGATTCCTCCACGATGCCCGCCGCACAACCTGAACCAAGAAAAAGGGGGGGGGGTCCGAAGGCTCCCTGCTCCGCAAACTGACAGTTCATGTTGAGCGCATGCGGCCTGGTAGGGTAAGAATTTTTTTTAAACTTTGGCATGGGGTTCCCCTCAAAATCCAGACCAGACCCAAGCGGCCTGATATGAATCCCCACACCGTTCACCTATTTTTGCTGATTTTTTAAGTGCCACCAAATTTTGTTTTTACATTCAGCTGTCAGCAGGGAATCCTGCTGACAGCTGACGACTCATTGGTTAACAAGGATACGCTGGCCGGCTTCCTGGCCTGCTCATTAACAACCAGCTATACACTTAAGGAGAAAAGAAAAAAAAATGCAAACCACATGTAAAAACGCAACACTTGCGTTTCTGGTGCGGGTCCATTTAAGTCTATTTCACACAAATGCTATCTGCTGTGGGAAGAAAAAAACCTTACCAAAAACGCACCAGGTGAAAAACGCATAGATGTGAACATGCACCATAGGTATTCATGTTAAATGTACTGTAGTGCATTTATGCAAAATGCATTAAAAAAAAGCATAGATGTGAACCGAGCCATAGTGACTGAGAGAAAAAAAAAGGCAAGGGCCCCTAGGAGCAACTGAAAATTGTCCAGTGTACATGAGGCCTTAGACACCCGAAACGTGGCTAGTAAACGCAACCAAACAACATTACAAAACTGCTTGAGGCTTACTACCCAAAAAAGGTGCAGGGGCTACTTTGTTGCGTTTGTTGAGCAATGGCAGCCCTTTCAACTGAATGGATTGCCCTATGCTGTCTCCTGACAAACATGCAAAAAAATTAATAAAAAAAACACCTAACGCGCCAAACAGGTGTGAATGGGGCCTTAATGGCAGTCATGCAGCAGCCACACTTTTCACAGAATGCATTAAGGTGAAAAACCTTAAGGCTTTACAACCAACTTTACCAGGAAATGTGTCTGCTAATGGGCAGTGTATTTCTGCGTGTGACGGGAAAGCACACTTTTTTGCACACAGACGTGAACCTACCCTTTAAGACATGGGTGCCCAACCGGTGGCCCGCGGCGCCATCCGAGGTGGCCCGCCACGTCTTGCTCCGAGATGGCGGGTCGGCAAGCCCTGATCGCGGGTCCCCGACCCGCCATCTCCGAGCATCAGCGCGAACAACTGAGCCGCCGCTAAAGGAAGCAGAGCCGATGCTTCCTGTATAGCGCCGGCTCCTTCACAGGCGGAGTGATATCAAATGTACTCCGCCTGTGACAGGAAGCATCGGCTCTGCTTTCTACTGCAGCCGCATGATGCTTCCTGAGTGAGAATGATATCACAGACAACAGCCAGCAGTGCCAGAGCCAGCAGTGCCAGTACCAGTACCCACCAGCAGTACCAGGTACCAGTACCAGTACCCACCAGCAGTATCAGTACCCACCAGCAGTACCCGCCACCAGTACCAGTACCCACCAGCAGTACTAGCCACCAGTACCAGTACCCGCCACCAGCACCAGTACCCACCAGCAGTACCAGTACCCACCAGCAGTACCAGTACCAGCCAGCAGTACCCGCCACCAGTACCCACCAGCAGTACAAGCCACCAGTACCAGTCACCAGTACCCACCAGCAGTACCAGTACCAGTCACCAGTACCCGCCAGCAGTACCAGTACCCGCCAGCAGTACCAGTACCCACCAGCAGTACCCACCAGCAGTACCAGTACCCGCCACCAGTACCAGCCAGCAGTACCCGCCACCAGTACCAGTACCCACCAGCAGTACTAGCCACCAGTACCAGTCACCAGTACCCGCCAGCAGTACCAGTACCCGCCACCAGTACCCACCAGCAGTACCAGTACCCACCAACAGTACCAGTACCCACCAGTACTAGCCACCAGTACCAGTTACCAGTACCAGTTCCCGCCAGCAGTACCAGGTACCAGTACCCACCAGCAGTACCAGCCAGCAGTACCAGTCACCAGTACCAGTACCCACCACCAGTACCAGCCACCAGCCAGCAGTACCCGCCACCAGTACCAGCTAGCAGTACCAGCCAGCAGTACCAGTACCAGCCAGCAGCACCAGTACCAGCCAGCAGCACCAGTACCCACCAGCAGCACCAGTACCCACCAGCACACGCCAGCAGTACCAGTACCCGCCAGCAGTACCAGTACCAACCAGCAGTACCAGCCAGCGGTATCTGCCAGCATTAGCATCAGGCAGTACTCAACAGCGGTATCAGCCAGCAGTACCAGCCAGTAGTACCAGTACCCACTAGCAGTACCAGTACCAGCCAGCAGTACCAGTACCCACCAGCAGTACCAGTACCCACCAGCAGTACCATTACCAGCCAGCAGTACCATTACCAGCCAGCAGCACCAGTACCCACCAGCACACGCCAGCAGTACCAGTACCAACCAGCAGTACCAGCCAGCGGTATCTGCCAGCATTAGCAGCAGGCAGTACTCAACAGCGGTATCAGCCAGCAGTACCAGCCAGCAGTACCAGTACCCACCAGCAGTACCAGCCAGCAGTACCATTACCAGTCAGCAGCACCAGTACCCACCAGCACAGCCAGCAGTACCAGCCAGTGGTATCTGCCAGCGGTACCAGCAGGCAGTACCCAACAGCAGTACCAGCCCTGGAGGACAGCCAGCAGCAGCCACCAGTTATAACCACCTGGGGGACAGCAGCAACCAGCTGCAGGAATCCTGAGGAAGAAGTGAAGATCAAGGTCAGTTGAGATGCAGGCAAACCGCTGTGCATCAGTGTGAAAGGGGCCTCAGTCCCCTTTCACACGATCAGTCCGATGGGGTCTGCCTGTCTGTTTTTCAGGCGGACCCAATCGGACCCTCCATTCACCTCTATAGAGCGGCAGATGTAAACGGACTCGTGTCTGCTTACACCCGCCTATTTGCAATCCGATCTGCTTAAAAATACAGAAGGGGATTTGTCCCCTTCTGTTTGGGCAGATCGGAGGGCCCTTAGGGTAGAGCGGGCTGCATCTGTGTCTGCTCTACATATGCGGAGTGGACACAGACCTGCCATCCGCCCGCTACGGTCATTGTGGCCCGCGACCGGTTACCAAGTCGCTAAAGTGGCCCTCGCTCCTCAAAAGGTTGGGCACCCCTGCTTTAAGAGGTTGTAAACACTCCTAGTTTTTCATCTTAATGCATTCTATGCATTAAAGGTGAAAAACCTTTTCTGCTGTAGCACCCTCTCTGACCCCTCTTTTTCTTACCTAAACCCGATCGTTCCAGCGAAGGGGACGAGCACAGCAGCTGCAGCCGCTGTCTCGGGTCCTCATTGGATAGATTGATAGCAGCAGGAGCCATTGGCTGCTGCTGCTGTCAATCAAGTCCAGTGATGCAGGGCCGAGTCCTGCTGTCTGTGTCAATGGACGCACGAGTGCCCCCATGGAACGCGGCTCTCCGTGGGGGAACTCGAGAAGAGGAGGAGCCAGGAGCGCCATGGGGGGACCCCAGAAAAGGAGGATCGGGGCCACTCTGTGCAAAACCTTAGCACAGAGGAGGTAAGTATAACATGTTTGTTATAAGAAAAAAAAAGAAAAGAAGCTTTACAATCAGTTTAATGGCCCGCCACTAAAATGTGTGTTAGCAGATGCGTGGGTGTACCATTAACATTTAGTACTAGTTCACACCTACAGTGTAACCGAGGGCACACGTTTTAGGCCCCTTCCCATGTGTTGCATGTTTTTTGGGCTGCCCTAGGTGAGAGAAATGTAGAAAAGAAGTCTCCGACTCTTTTCTTAAAAACATGGTGCAGCACCATGTGGTCTAGCTCGTACAGAAATGCACGGGATAGCAAAGGCGGAAAGTGTCCAATTAGTGGCTCCGTCGCACATCTGCTAAAAGGCAGCACTCTGTGGTGCGAGTTGGGAAAGTACACATTTTTACCATGTTCCCATGCATTGTGTGTACGGCAAAATATTAATTTCAATGGGCTGCCCTACTGAAAAGAAACACAAGTAGTCGCCCCTGTTTTTTTCCACAACACACACCGAAAGGTGCGCTTTTGCAGAGGCATGGGGGTGCCATTACCAATTAATGGCATCACTGTGCCTCTGCTAAAGGGTTCTGTACATGTTTTGGTGCGTGTCAGGAGGGCGCACGATTTTTCACATGTTCCCGATACACACAGATGTGAACCTAGCCTTAGTGGCACCACTGCAAAAACATGCATGTTAGCAAAACAGGATTTCCCCTAAACGTTTTACAGAGTTTCTCTCATTTCCTGGTGCCTCAGAAGGGCAAGAAGTGAAAATCTCCCCAATGGAAACCAGACATAAAAAAAAAATAAAAAAAAATGATAGATGTCTAAACCTACTTCACTCTACTCTATGGGGGGGGGATAAAAAAAGAAATAAAAAAAAAGGTTAAGCTTCATATATTCTTTAAAGCCTGCATTCATCTGTGTAGATCAACACAGCTCAACAGATGTGGTGTGAAGAAACCCCAAGACAGAATTTCCCTTCATTTCCGGTGGCCTCACACATTTCCGGGAGGGTGTCTATTGATGTCCTCCCGTGATCAAGCTTCCAGCACGCCCCCTGCGGCGTGTATCGGAAACGCTCTGTGATCAAGGTAAGGAGACAATCACAACAGCTTTTTACCACGTAACCAGCTGTGTCCAATCACAGTGTAAACAGGATTTTCTGGTTATCAGCAGTCCTCTCCTCACGCTGACAGTGTGTGAGGAGAGGAGAGCCGGTAAACCTGTCAGTGTGAAAGGGGACATCTACAATAAATAATCAGGGCACTGATCATCGGTGTCCTGATAATCAGTGCGGCCCCAACAATGCAGCCTTATCAGGGCAAATCAGTGAAGGAGAAAAATGACTTTGTTTTCTGTTATAAAATTTTGTAAATAAGAAAAACTTTTTTTTGTAGGTCTTTTTTTTTCCCCGTTGTTTAGCAAAAGAGAAAAAACCCAGTGGCAATTAAATTACCACCAAAAGAAAGCTGTCTGAAAAAAAATACAATAATTTTGTTCGGGTACAGGGTTGCATGACCACGTAATTGTCTTTCAAAGTGTGTCAGCACTGAAATCTGAAAACTAGCCTGGGCAGGAAGGGGGTGAATGTGCCCTGTAGGCAAGTGGTTAAACCTACCCTACTCTACCCAAAAAATAATAAAAAAAAAAGGTTTGGCCTTAGATATATTTTAAAGGAAACCTGTACTGAGAAGTATGGAGCTGCCACTGCGAAACTTCACCTGAAAAAATACTAGTTGCCTGGCTCTATATAGCTTAAGGGCTTTGAGTACAAGTATTGAAGCAAAAAGATCAGAATGACAGTCTAGCAACTGGCATTTTCAGAAGAAGCTTTTTATATATGGGCAATAGCCCAATACCTAAAAACCCAACATACTAAAAGCTTACGCATGTTTTTGCAAATGTGTGCTAACTAAACCCCTGTCTTTAGAGCAGACTGGTTGGCAAGGTGAGCTATGGAATGTTCTGTTTTTGTCTTTTATGTGTTTGCCCTTCCATGTGCTCCTTGCTGTGAATGTCAGTTATAGGTGGGACAGGGGCCATTTGTTTGTTTGCCTCAAGAGGTGGCCACCCCATAAATCCCTAAAAAAGGGAAGAGGACTACAGACAGGACTTCTCGAATGTAAAATCACATCTTTATTATGAAACCAAGGTAAATAAACCAAAAACTGCTAAAACTAATTTATACCTGGTATATGTACTTTATCACAATAGTTTTTTTTTTTTTGTTTCCCTTAAAAAGACCCTGCTAACATACAAAGGATCCTAAGAATGTATCTACCTGTAAAATAAAAAAAGTGGCTCTTCTAATCCTGAGAAATTTTCCTGTGGACTTTCATGAGTGTTGATTTCCTCACCGACAAATCACATCTTTATTAGGAAAACTGGTTAACTCTCATTTATACCTGGTGTACATTATAGCAATAGTTTTTTTGTTAATATAAAAAAAAGTGTATTTACCTGTAAAAAAAAAGTGTGCACTCACCTTTTTCTTCCACCTGTTCTTCACAGTGCTGCTCTAATTCTGAGAGATTGTCCTGTGGACTTTTATGAGTGTTGATTTCCTGGCTCCCGCACAGCCCTCACTGATCTCCAGGTCCTTACAGGAGACAGTTGTGAAACGGAGAGCAGCAGGAGTTCAGTGAGAGATGCGGGGTACCCAAGAGATCAATACTACTGAGTGTGTCAGATCCTGTGCTCTTTGGGGGACAACATCCAAGGTGAGTTCAGCAGCAGGAAAAGAGAATGTAAACTCCCATTTTACAGGTAGATTACTTGTTAGGACTTTTGTGTATTGACAGGGTCACTTAAAGGCTTTACAGTTTTGTGCTGTTTCCAGACAGTCCAAATTATTATTAAAATTATGTTATGGTTTCAAGCCTGACTTGCAGCATCAACAAAACAGGAGTCGGTTCATGTGGTTCAAGTTGGAAAGGTTGACAATAATCCATGCCGGTGTTCTGTCGAAAAGTGCCAGACTATCGAATAGTGCCCAGGTGGAACTGCGCATGCGCCACAGAACAGCTGAGTTTACGATGAGCTATTGTCTCACGTGGCCGAGGCACGTTCATGTAAATGAGGGACGGATATTTACATGAAGGGGCACATATAGTAATGATGGGCAGTGCTGGGGGAGGAATTTGTATCGATGGCCTAAGAAATCTGCAAAATAAACATTTCTCTGCTATTCATTTTGAACGCTTGTGGGGTGTGTTTGCCTTAAAAGTCCACCACACAGGGGATTTCTTCCCTTTTCCTGTGGGGTGTGTTTAGTCATTATAAGGGCAGCCTTTTCTATATTACATAAAGATTTCTTTAGCAGATTTGTTTGCCTGTCGATAAAAATTGTGCCCCCAGCACTGCCCATCATTAAAATATCCATCCCTCACCTACATAAACGTGCCTCGGCAACGCGAGACAACAGCTGATCTTAAACTTAGCTTTTCTTGAGGCTCCGTTCTGCGCATGTGCTGGGCATGCGCAGTTCCGGGCATTTTTCGATAGGGGGCACTTCGACAGAACACCGGCTTTCAGGTTTTCTCCTTTATGCATGCCAGAAGCAGACAATGCCCCACATTCTCCTGAATTACTTAGGATGATTTATTATATTTGTACTCTCTCCTAGATATGGCTGTAATGTATCAGCAGTTCCTTGGGTTAATTACCTTAAATGCTCAATAAGACTGCCACCATTCGGAGAAAGTCGTGTATCTTTTTCAATGACTAAAAGGGATTTTCTGATTGGACAGGATAGTTTTTGACATTACCACCTGAATCTAATATCATCCAGTCAGAACACCCTGCATTCGTCAAGAGAAAAAAATGGGGGTAGTGCTGAGTAAGCGACCCCCTGTGGTTACTATACAGAGACTGCTACCACCATTGTAATAGTGGTGATTAAATAATTTAGTTTCCACAGATATGAGATATGCATACTTACATTGCTCCAAGTTGAACCAATATAACTATGCAAGAAAAACCATATCTAAAATTAAAGCATTTGTAAAAGTAAAATGTATCTTGCTCCTTTAAGCATGTTATATGACACAGTGCTTGTCCTGCGTCATTTGGCCCCCTGTAACACCTACAAAACATGGCTGATCCTGACAGTTTCTCAACACCCCTCTGTAAACTGACCACGGTGTATGATGGCTGCTGAGACCAGACACTGTGGTCAGTTTATGTACCTCTGTCTTCAGCAACCTGCTATCCTCTCTGCTTCTGTGTCCTTCTCCCCCTCCTGCTGCTCTCATAACTCTAACCTGTATACACCATCAGAACTGCCTCCTATTGCAGTGTCCCCCTCTGTGAATGATTTATAAATGCTGCAAATACCTCCTCCCCTCCAGATTGACATCAGCAGGGAAATCTCAGCCCCGCCCGCTGCATCTCTGAGGAGAAAAGGAGAAAGCTGGCCAGTCATGTGATCGCAAACTTGGCAGTGAAATTAGTTATTTGCAGCATTTATTGTTACAAATCAAACACAGAGGGGATACTACAATAGGAGGCACCCACTGGTGCGATTCCAGACAGCACATGTGATTCGCACCACATGCCCATGCACATCACATGCAATGTCTGAGCATTGCAAATTCAGCCAGAGATCGCATCGCAGTCAGAACAAAATGCTACAGTACCCTTTTTTTTTGTCTGCACTGGAATCGGATCGCATGGGTGTTTAGATCTATGCAATCCGATTCCAGACAATTTCACAGTTCGCACTGCGTTCTACGAACCGATTTGGGGTTGTCATTAACTTTAGATTGGCACCCACAGTGGTTCACAGAGAGCAGGGTGAACTGCCTGCGAGTCAGATGCGATGCGGGAACCCACACAGGAATCACTGTGGTTCCTGCATCGCACCAGTGTGAATTAAGTCTAAAAGTGATACTAAAGCTTTATTAACAAACATGGTACACTTACCTGCTCTGTGCAGTGATTTTGCATAGAGCAGCTCTGATCCTCTTCTTTTGGGGTACCACACCGATGCTCCTGGCTCCACCCCCACAAGAAGTGCCCCCAGAGAAAGCAGTTTGCGCTAGGGTCACCACTGCCTGCTCTGTCCCAAGCCCCTGCTCTATGCATAAGACACAAAAAGCTGCGGTTCAAAGCAAGCTGCTTTCTCTGGGGGCACTGCTGCATGTTCGCTGCTGAGCCACTGCTCTATGCGTCTATAAGACAGAACGGAGCCACGGTTCAGCCACGCTCTCTCCTCCTTGGCTCACTGGCTGTGATTGACAGCAGTGGGAGCCAATAGGCTCCCGCTGGTGTCTCAGCCAATAAGGAGGGAGAGTCCCGGGACAGCCAAGGCTATTGTGAACATCGCTGGACCAGAGGGAGCTCAGGTAAGGACTGGGGGGGTGGGGGAGGGGGCTGCTGCACACAAAGTGTTTTTTACCTTCATGCATAGAACGCAAGGGGTGTACTCACTTTTGTGAGATACTGTGTGTGGCACAAAAAACTGTGCGAAACAGCTGACGTAGGGAGAGAGAACAAAGTATTGGAAACACATGCCGAATAAGATCCAAGTTATTCTGTCTGGAACCTCTTCAGGAAACTAAACAGCATTGAGAACACATTTATGATTTGTACAGCATCAAGGCTTCTTAAATCTTCCAGAATCCTTCAAGAATCTGATAACAGTAGGTATGTCAATTTCTTGAAATTCAGGATTTGTTGCAGTAAGTTTCTGGAAAAATCTGACCACGTCGGACTCATCCATGTCTTTAATACTGTTGAAAAATAAGGCGGTGGCTTCATTTTTAGAGCTGGAGTCTGATGGAGGATTTGAGTTGTCTTTAAGCAATGTCGTTTTAGAATCCGATAAATGGCACTCTGTTTCTTCCTCTAAAATACCCGGGATCTTTTGGGCAGTCCTGCTTGTATCCGCCAATGGAGCCTCAGGCTGATGACCGGTCTTCTGCCTCTCTGCATCTTCTTCCTGAAAGCTTGTCAATGCCTTAAGACAGTTTTGGGTAATCGTCCGAATAAAGAGGACATCTTCATCATCAGAGATCACAAAATTAGCAAAATATTCAAAAAATTCATCATTTGCTCTGAACTCTAATTCCTGTGTAGCTGTACAATCCATTCTAATGGCATGGCTCTTATTATAGTGTGAGCTCCCATGCTTTGAAATTTGCGCTGTTGAGGGTAAGGCATCCTGGTCTCTGCCATGGGAACGCCTGCTCCTCTTGGCCAAAGGTGGGTCATTGCTAATAGATTTTTGGAGCATCTTATTGTAGCGGTAACTTTCACGGCTCTCATCCAAACCCCTCTCCTGATAGGGTATTGGACTAAATTTTGAATAACTATTTCCACATTCAGGTTTGGATGGTGGAGTGTCCTTAATGGCTTCCCTCATTTTACCGTCACTCTCAGGTTTGGATGGTGGGGTGTCCTCGGAGGCTCCCCGTATTTTACCGTCACTCTCAGGTTTGGATGGTGGGGTGTCCTCGGAGGCTCCCCGTGCTTTACAGTCACTCTCAGGTTTGGATGGTGGGGTGTCCTCGGAGGCTCCACGTATTTTACAGTCACTCTCAGGTTTGGATGGTGGGGTGTCCTCGGAGGCTCCCCGTGCTTTACAGTCACTCTCAGGTTTGGATAGTGGGGTGTCCTCGGAGGCTCCCCGTGCTTTACAGTCACTCTCAGGTTTGGATGGTGGGGTGTCCTCGGAGGCTCCCCGTGCTTTACAGTCACTCTCAGGTTTGGATGGTGGGGTGTCCTCGGAGGCTTCCCTTGTTTTACCGTCACTCTCAGGGTTCACAACCTGAATTTCTTTTCTCCCCTGCTGTTCCAGAATCATTACTGCAGCATTTCTCAGAGTTCTCACATACTCACTTGCCATGGCGCTGCCTCTGCCTCTGACTCTGTCTCTGAAAGGGGGCAATAAGTAGTTAAAATGTTTAGCAATATAACGCTCCGTGTGCATTAAATTGCTGACATGGTAGAATATGGCCAGCAAATTGGTATTCAGCACTTTGCACAGCCGGCAGGAATATGTATATGTTGAGTCCTTCTTCACCTCCATGATATATTCCAGGCCCACAATGGGTTCTTCTTTCATGTGGGCCTTCAATAAGTAGCTCAAGCATATTCCATCGTTCTGCTCTTGGTGTTCGGGTGACTGCAGTTCACATTTATGCTTGTTGCCCACCAAGTGTTCAACCAGTGACAATGCTGAGTCGCAGGATGAGTGGCAGTAAGGGCAAATATAAGACCTGCTGCCCCCTCTGCAAACCTGCGGAGGGCAGAGCGACATTTTTCTATCCGCTTTACTTAGAGGACGGGTGGACTCCACATTCAGTTCCTCGTAACCGAGTCTGAAGGAACGCGCGCATCTGATGTCTTCTCGCGACAACTTGGTGAGCCACTTCCGGAGCTGGGGGTGTGACGTCACGCAGGGCGGATGGCCAGTCAACACACGCAGGAGCGGGTGTAGTGTCATACTTTGCTTCCCGTCACAGGATGCTGCGGAAGTGACGTTGCGGTCCCAAATTGAACACTGCGCATGCGCGTTGCGTTCCAAACACTCGCGCCGTGCGTTCCAAAGCATTTGCAGATACAGTTCAGTGAAACCATCAGATAATGTCACGGAAGTGACATTACAGACAACAAAAACACTAGGCTGTGCGTTCCAACACTAATACTTCCCTTGTTACCTAGTATCTCCAGAACAACCATCTGTCCATGTACAACCCAACCTGTGGTGTTAGGTTCTGCATTGCTGGGACTTGTAGTGCCTATAATCGATCCTGCAATGCTGGGACTTGTAGTGCCTATGATAGATCCTGCAATGCTGGGACTTGTAGTGCCTAAAATCGATCCTGCAATGCTGGGACTTGTAGTGCCTATGATAGATCCTGCAATGCTGGGACTTGTAGTGCCTAGAATCGATCCTGCAATGCTGGGACTTGTAGTGTCTATCCTGAGCTACCTGCGGTGATCGATCCTGCAATGCTGGGACGAGAAATATTATGCTCTCGAGCGGGCGGGCGGAGAGGTGGTTAAGCGTCAGGAACAGCCCCGCCCACCACCCTAAAAAAACGCGAATCGCGCATGCGCAAATCTTATGTATGTCCAGGGTTCTGAAAAATTATGGACTCGAGGGGGCGGGCGGACAGAGCGGAGCTTGGAGAGGGGTGGGACCCCGTACATAGCACTGAGTCCAAGTACAGTACATTGTTCTGCCATCAATTACGCTGCCACTGTGCCCATCAAACTCCTCACTGTGCTTAGCAAACGCCTCACTGCACCCAGCAAATGCCTCACTGTGCCCATCAAACGCTGCCTCTGTGCCCATCAAACGCCTCACTGTGCCCAGCAAACACCTCACTGCGCCCAGCAAATGCCTCACTGTGCCCGTCAAACGCAGCCACTGTGCCCGTCAAATGTAGCCACTCCGCCCATCAAACGCCTCAGTGTGCCCGTCAATTGCTGCCACTGTGCCCATCAAACACCTCACTGTGCCCGTCAAACGCCTCACTGTGCCCGTCAAGTGCTGCCACTGTGCCCATCAAACGCCTCACTGTGCCCAGCAAACACCTCACTGCGCCCAGCAAATGCCTCATTGTGCCCGTCAAACTCTCACTGTGCCCGTCAAATGCCTCACTGTGCCCGTCAAACGCTGCCACTGTGCCCATCAAACGCCTCACTGCACCCAGCAAATGCCTCACTGTGCCCGTCAAATGCAGCCACTCCGCCCGTCAAACGCTGCCACTGTGCCCGTCAAAAGCTGCCACTGTGCCCGTCAAATGCAGCCACTCCGCCCATCAAACGCCTCACTGTGCCCGTCAAACCCTCACTGTGCCCGTCAAACGCTGCCACTGTGCCCATCAAACGCCTCACTGCACCCAGCAAATGCCTCACTGTGCCCGTCAAATGCAGCCACTCCGCCCATCAAAAGTCTCACTGTGCCCATCAAACGCCTCACTATGCCCGTAAAACGCCTCACTGTGCCCATCAAACGCCTCACTGCGCCCAGCAAATGCCTCACTGTGCCCGTAAAACGCCTCACTGGGCCCGGCAAATGCCTCACTGCGCCCAGCAAACACCTCACTGCGCCCATCAAACACCTCACTGTGCCCAGCAAAGCCTCACTGTGCCCGGCACACGCCTCACTGTGCCATCAAACGCAGCTACTGTACCCATCAATTGCTGCCAGAATGTCAAGCCGCAGCTGTGCTCCCAGGGGGTATGCTGATTGCACATCCGTGCTGCTGGAGGGAGCCCAGACGACCATAAATGAGGGACTTGCATGTCATGGTAAGTGAGACCATCCCATATCCCACTCCATCTTCCCCGAGGACAGGAACAACCCCCCCCCTCTGAGGACAGGAACCCCCTCCCCCCCTCTGAGGATAGGGACCCCCTCCCCCCAAGACAGAGACCCCCTTCTCCCCCCTGAGGACAGGGAAACCTTCTCCTCCCTGAGGACAGGGACCCCCTTCTCTCCTGGGGACAGGGACCCCCTTCTCACTCTGGGACAGGGATCCTATCTCATCTGGGGGCAGGAACTCCATCTCCCCTGGCAACAGGGACTTCATCTCACCTAGGGACCCCATCTTCCCTGGGGATCAGGACCCCACCTCCCCTAACAACAGGAACCTGATCACCCTGTATGTGCCAACCTCACTGCCCTGCCTGCCATGTGTTCTGTGTGAGGGCCCTCCTGTCACAGCTCTTATCAGGACTTCATCCCACTGTGTGATCCCCTACATGACTGATCCCTCTGTGTGCACCCCTTAAACAGGGAACCCCTCTGTTTGCTCCCCCTACATGTCTGCATACTCTGACCACCACCTGTACCATTTCCACATCCTCTGACTGCCTCCTGTACACATGTTCCGACCACCTCTTGTACCATGTCTGCGGCCTCCATCCCTTCTAATCTATCCCATGTATCCTCCGTGTACCCTGGACATGTCTCTGGGCCTCCATCCCTTCTACTCTATCCCATGTATCCTCTGTGTACTCTGGACATGTCTCTGGGCCTCCATCCCTTCTAATCTATCCCATGTATCCTCTGTGTACTCTGGACATGTCTCTGGGCCTCCATCCCTTCTAATCTATCCCATGTATCCTCTGTGTTCTCTGGACATGTCTCTGGGCCTCTATCCCTTTTAATCTTACAGGGGGAACTCTGCGAACCCTGATGTAAAGGGTAACACTGATGTACTGTAAAGGGCAATGCTGCAGACCCTGATGTAAGTGGGAACTCTGATGTAAATGGGAATGCAGTGGACTCTGATATAAGTTGGTCTCTGGTGACCAGAGCACCCCTTACATTCCTTAGTCTAAGGAGTTCCTCCTTAGATCATGCTCTGCAGCATTTTCCTTTACATCTGAGTTCCCTTACACTGTAAGGGGGAAGAATCCTGTGGACTCTGATGTAAAGGGGAATGCCAGGAAATGTGATGTGTGTGGGGGGTGGGGACTCTGGTGACCAGAGACCACCTTCCGCAGAGTGAATACAGTAAGGTAAGGGGAGGGGGGGTGTTACTGAGATGAGGAGAAACCTTTTATATCAGTGCCCTCTTACATAATTGTATTCACCCCCCCCCCCAGACTGGCCTAACGGCGCTGTCACTGACCTCCTCTCCGGTGAAGCGTGCAGGGCTCAGTTAGACGGCTCCAGGTTGGTGGTTCTGGTTTTTATTCTATAGTCTCTTCTCCACAGTCCATACACGTCTGACTCCTCCCGTAATCCCAATCCCGGCGGTGCTCTCACTCTTGATTCCTCTCCAGACTCCCCCCAAGAGACTGCAGACACGTTAAAAGACAAGATATAGTCAGAGATTGCAGACAGGATACAGGAGATGGTTAGAGGCTGCGGACAGGATACAGGAAGTGGTTAGAGGCTGCAGACATGGTACAAGAGGTGGTCGGAACATGTGCACAGGATACAGGAGGCAGTCAGAGGATGTGGAAATGGTACAGGTGGTGGTCAGAGTATGCAGACATGTAGGGGGAGCAAACAGAGGGGTTCCCCATGTACGGGGTGCACACAGAGGGATCGGTCATGTAGGGGATCACACAGTGGGATGAAGTCCTGATAAGAGCTGTCACAGGAGGGCCCTCACACAGAACACATGGCAGGCAGGGCAGTGAGGTTGGCACACACAGGGTGATCAGGTTCCTGTTCTTAGGGGAGGTGGGGTCCTGATCCCCAGGGAAGATGGGGTCCCTAGGTGAGATTAAGTCCCTGTTGCCAGGGGAGATGGAGTTTCTGCCCCCAGATGAGATAGGATCCCTGCCCCAGAGTGAGAAGGGGGTCCCTGTCCCCAGGAGAGAAGGGGGTCTCTGTCTTGGGGGGAGGGGGTCCCTGTCCTCAGAGGGGGAGGGGGTCCCTGTCCTCAGAGGGGGGGAGGGGGTTCCTGTCCTTAGAGGGGGGGGGTTGTCCCTGTCCTCGGGGAAGATGGAGTGGGATATGGGATGGTCTCACTTACCATGACATGCAGGTCCCTCATTTATGGTCGTCTGGGCTCCCTCCAGCAGTACGGATGTGCCATCAGCATACCCCCAGGGAGCACAGCTGCGGCTTGACAATCTGGCAGCAATTGATGGGTACAGTAGCTGCATTTGATGGCACAGTGAGGCGTTTGCCGGGCACAGTGAGGCATTTGCTGGGCGCAGTGAGGCATTTGCCGGGCCCAGTAAGGCGTTTGCTGGGCGCAGTGAGGCATTTGCTGGGCGCAGTGAGGCGTTTGATGGGCGCAGTGAGGCGTTTGCTGGGCGCAGTGAGGCATTTGCTGGGCCCAGTGAGGCATTTTACGGGCACAGTGAGGCATTTGCTGGGCGCAGTGAGGCATTTGATGGGCACAGTGAGGCGTTTGATGGGCACAGTGAGGCGTTTGATGGGCGGAGTGGCTGCATTTGACGGGCACAGTGAGGCATTTGCTGGGTGCAGTGAGGCGTTTGATGGGCACAGTGGCAGCGTTTGACGGGCACAGTGAGGCGATTGAGGGGCACAGTTAGGGTTTGACGGGCACAGTGAGGCGGTTGATGGGCAGAGTGGCTGCATTTGACGGGCACAGTGGCTGCGTTTGACGGGCACAATGAGGCATTTGCTGGGCGCAGTGAGGTGTTTGCTGGGCACAGTGAGGCGTTTGATGGGCACAGTGGCAGCGTTTGATGGGCACAGTGAGGCGTTTGACGGGCACAGTGAGGTGTTTGTTTTTTGTATCATTTCTTTCTTTCATGTAAAAACCGGATAAAGACAGCAGCAAGTTTTTGAAGAGAAAAATCAAAAACCAGCAATTAAAAAAGGGAAGTTTATATATAGATTTTTTCTATTTCATTTACCCTATCATTTCTTAGATGGCTGTGAATATAATTACTCATTAAGTTGTGTTGTAATTTGTGGCTGTTATGCCGTTTTGCTAGTGGATTTACTAGTAAGCTAACAGCTGCCTAAATATCGCCGTCAGCGAAACACTAATCAACCAATTATCGATTGTTTGGTATATGTGACCAGAATAACATTTGTTCGGTCAGTTATTATCTACACATACTGGTCAACCAGATATTTTATCACAGGGCACATATTTGTTTTGGAGCACCATACTTAATATTTTTTGAGCACTTTATTTATTTATTCATTTTTCACTCAGCATTTGCATTCGGAGCATTTGTAATTGGAGCATCGTTTATATCATCTGCACTTTGGATTTTTTTCACCTTAGCACGGATTTTATATAATTATTTATATATTTATCATTGGATATTGGCCACACTGCATTTATCCAAGATTTTATGATTATAATAAGGTTGATTTGCGCACTATTTATACTTTCTTTGTATACCTTTTCATATTATTTTAAGTGTGGGAACACTTTTGATGGTGCAGCACATCATTTAGTCATATTATTTATTTATTAATGAGGTTTTAGGTTTTTATATATTTATCAGCGCTTCAGTACTTATTACACATTTTTTTATTGATCAACATGCTAAAAGCCTCTAAGGCCCCTTTCACACTGAAGCATTTTTCAGGGGCTACAGCGCTAAAAATAGAGCCTGTATAGCGCCTGAAAAAAGCGGGTCCTTTAACTCCAGTGTAAAAGCCGGAGGGCTTTCACACTGGAGCGGTGCGCTAGCAGGACGGTAAAAAAAGTCCTGCTAGCAGCGTCTTTGGAGCGGTGAATATATTGAATATAATGGGAGGTGGGGACACAAGTTTTGAATATACGAAACTTCACAAGAAAATACATTTTTGATTTTTTTTTTTTTCGTGGGTTTTGATAAGACACGACATTATATAAGGATATATAGTGGATTTGATATATTTAGAGTATAGTATTTAAAAAATGTATAATTTATTTATTTTTTGTGTTTGGGAAGTATTGATCACAAGGTGAGGGGGAGGATTAAATTAAAATGTTTTTTCTTTTTTTGTGGGGGGGGGGGGGGTGTTTGGGTATGTCACGATATAAGGATATATTTTGGATTTGATATGTAAAGGGCATAGTATTTAAAAAAAAAATGATTTTTTAAATACTATGCCCTTTACATATCAAATTTTTGTTTGTGTAGGAAGTACTGAGCACAAGGTGGGGGGGGAGAAGGGGGGAGTGTTTAACCACTTCGCATCCGGCCGTAGCCGAATGACGGCCACAGCGCGGATGCCAAATCCCGGGAGGCCGTCATATGACGGCCTCCCCTTTCCTCGTTCCCTGTGCGCGCTCACGAGCGCGCAGCAGGGAAATTCTGTGTTGGCCGTGTCCCTCGGACACGGCCAATCACAGATCGCTGTGAACGGCCAATAACAGCGGCCGTTTACAGCACGATCGCCCTGGCCAATGAGAGATGATCTCATATGTAAACATATGAGATCATCTTTCAGCGCCGCTCCTCCTCCTCACACAGAGACAGCGTGTGAGGAGGGGGAGATGAACGGCTGCAGCGCCGTAAGTTTGAAATAAAAAAAATAAAAAAATAAAATGCCATCTGTGCCCACTGCCACCACTGCAACCTGTCCCCAATGCCATCTGTGCCCAATGACATGCCCAGTGCCATCTGCCAGTGCCATCCGCCAGTGCCATCCCCAGTGCCATCCCCAGTGCCATCCCCAGTGCCATCTGCCAGTGCCATCTGCCAGTGCCATCCCCAGTGCCATCCCCAGTGCCATCTGCCAGTGCCATCCCCAGTGCCATCTGCCAGTGCCATCTGCCAGTGCCATCTGTCATCAGTGCCACATAGTGCCATCTGTCATCAGTGCCACATATTAGTGCCATCTGTCATCAGTGCCACGTGCCATCTGTTATCAGTGTCACCTTTCATCAATGCCACGTATCAGTGCCATCTGTCATCAGTGTCATGTGTCATCAGTGCCACGTATTAGTGTCGTCTGTCATCAGTGCCACGTATTAGTGCCATCTCTCATCAGTGCCACATATTAGTGCCACGTGATATCAGTGCCATGTATGAGTGCCATCTCTCATCAGTGCCACATATTAGTGCCATCTGTCATCAGTGTCACGTGTCATCAGTGCCCCGTATTAGTACCATCTGTCATCAGTGCCACGTCAGTGTCACGTGTCATCAGTGCCACGTCAGTGTCACGTGTCATCAGTGCCACGTCAGTGTCACGTGTCATTGTCATGGTGCTCCAGGGCCTTCAAAAGTGTAATAGGTAGTCAACAATTTAGATGTGTAATTTATGCTCCTAGAACACGTGATGGCGCTCCCTGCATGTTGGGCCTCTCTATGCGGCCAGGCTGTGGAAAAGTCCCACATATGTGGTATCGTAATAATCAGGAGGAGTAGCAGAATTTATTTTGGGGTGTCATTTGTGGTATACACATGCCATGTGAGAGAAATAACCTATTACAATGACAATTTTGTAGAAAAAAAATAAAAAATAAAAAAATAATTCATTTTGCAAAGAATTGTGGGAAAAAATGACAACATCAAAAAGCTCACCATGCCTCTTACTAAATACCTTGGGATGTCTACTTTCAAAAAAAGGGGTAATTTGGGGGGTATTTGTACTTTCCTGGCTTGTTCGGGTCACAAGAAATGAGATAGGCCACCAGTACATCAGATGTGATAAATTTTGTATGATTCGCACCACAGATTGTAGAGTCTGTAACTTTCACAAAGGCCAAATAATATCCGCTAATTTGGGTTATTTTTACCAAAGATATGTGGCAGTATAAATTGTGGCCAAAATTTATGAAGAAAAATTAATAATTTCCTAAATTGTATCACAGAAACAAAGAAAAATGCGTTTTTTTTTTTTTTTTCCAAATTTTCGGTCTTTTTTCAATTATAGCGCAAAAAATAAAAAACCCAGAGGTGATCAAATACCACCAAAAGAAAGCTCTATTTGTGGGAGAAAAAGGACAAAAAATTCATTTGGGTACAGTGTTGCATGACTGAGTAATTGTCAGTCAAAGCGTGAGAGCACCGAAAGCTGAAAATTGGTCTGGATGGGAGGGGGGTGTTGGTGCCTGGTAGGCAAGTGGTTAAATACATATTTTTTTTTGTATGGGAAATATTGATCACAAGGTGGGGGAGGGGAAGGAGAAGGGTAAAATATATATATATTTTTTTGGGCATTTGGGTAAGTCACGATATAAGGATATTGGATTTAATATGTGAAGGATATAGTATTTAAAAAAGGGTTAAATTACATTTTTTTTTCTTTTCCAGAGAAGGATCTGGGAGGGGGCGGGGGGATTATATATAAAAATGGAAAGGGAAGGAAAAGGAGGTTAAGAGGAGGGGAAACGTGTAAAGAGAAAGGAAAATTGAATTAGAAATTATGGAACATGTAAGGTAATGGATAAGTTAATGGTAGAAGGTTAATAGACAATACTGAAACCGGGGAATATAGTGGTGGTAGCGTTAAAACTTTGTTATGCCCTGTACATACTATAGTATTTTCCGACAACAAAATCCCATGGATTTTTTCCGACAGATGTTGGCTCAAACTTTTCTTGCATACACACGGTCACACAAAGTTGGTTGGAAATTCCGAACGTCAAGAACACGGTGACATACAACACGTATGACGAGCCAAGAAAAATTAAGTTCAATAGCCAGTGCAGCTCTTCTGCTTGATTCCGAGCATGTGTGGGACTTTGTGCGTTGGAATTGTGTGCACACGATTGAAATTTCCGACAACGAAGTTTGTTGTCCGAAAATTTGAGAACCAGATCTCAAATGTTGTGTGACGGAAATTCCTATGGAAAATGTGAGATGGAGCCTACACACGGTCGGAATTTCCGACAACAAGGTCCCATCGAACATTTTCCGTAGGGAAATTCGACTGTGTGTACAGGGCATTAGAGTTGGTTTAGAATTGTAGAAATGGTTAAATTGAACTGGATTCTTTTTATGGTATATAGATTGTTTTTTGCTCTTTTTTTGTTGTTTAAATGTCATAACATGAGAATGAGTGCACTGCTGAAGATACTACAGCTCATAATTCTGCCTGCTTGGCACCCCCCCCCCCCCATAATAAACGCCTCTCGGAGGTGTATTGTTGTGTTTTTTTGCTTTTTACCCCGAGGATAGTTGACGGGTCCAAGGAACCGCACCTGATAAACTACCCTCTAAAAAGAAGGGGGTTGCTGTGTTATTAATTTTGTGGGCTTTTTTGTTTTTTGCTCTCTCTCTTTTTGCTTGCCCGTCCTTCCCTCGTAGCCGTCCGCTGCAATGACTAAGATTACTTTTACATTGTATAATGTTAAGGGGTTGAATGTCCCGGAGAAACGGATCAGGCTCCTGGCCGAACTGGGAAGATTGAAATCACAAATTATATTTTTGCAGGAGACACACTTTAGAAGGGATAAAATTCCAAGTTTAATAAATTATAGATTCCCAACAGTGTACCATAGTGCATCGCAGATCTCTAAGTCATGTAGGGTATCTATTATTCTCTCAAAAGAGCTACCATGGAAGGAATCAAGTGTAGTTACAGATGAAGAAGGGCGCTTTCTTATTGTGAAAGGATCCCTGGGTCAGCAAAAGGTCACATGAATTTATACCTACCAAATGAAGAACCGGTTACTTCATTAGAGGCCTATCTGCAGTTGGTTCATCAACATAAGGAGGGAGTTCTTGTGATAGGTGAAGATTTAAAAATGGTCATGGATTCTAATTTGAATACATCAAAGGGTTCCTCCTCGCATCTATCATATGCAAAACTACGAAGAGTGAAGAAACTTTTACATGACTTGCAATGGATAGATAGTTGGAGGATTGTGCACGTACAGGATAGGGATTATACATTTTTTTTCTGCAAAATATAATCAATTCTATATATTTTTATATCTCAAAATGTAGTTACATCTTTGTTAGGGGGGTCTATTGGTTCCTTTACCTTATCGGACCATGTGCCAACGAACTGTGTGGTAGGGGAGTCAGATTCCCGAGATTGGCATTGGAAGATAAATGAGACTCTTTAAAAAGAAAGGGAATATGAGGAAAAACTGAATCAAGAATTGGACTCCTTTTTCCTAAAGAATGATACAGGGGAAGTAACCCCTTTGTGTCTGTGGGAAACACATAAATGTGTTCTGAGATGTGTTATGATGCTTAATAAACAGATTGAGTCATTGTTTGAATGCATACGGGCATTGGAGGCAGTGCATAAAAAAATCTTAGGCACAACAAACAGAGGAGGATTTAACAGGCTTACAAGAGGAGTTACATTTATTATTTATTGATAAAGCAAAAGCCAAAATAACTCGCAGTAGATGAACATTTTATGAGTTTGGAAATAAGCCAAGTGGAATGCTCGCAAATGCGAATCATATTGCATGTATTAAAACACAGGGAGATGTGATGGTCAATTCATCACAGAAGATTGCATAGGCCTTTAACCTCCCTGGCGGTATGATTATTTCCGATTTTTGATGCTGAAAACGGTACAATTATTTTGCATGGAAATTTGGCGTTTTATATTGTAGGCCTGTAATTTTTAGGAATAACTCACTTAAATCTGTCCAAACCAGAGTCTACTAGACATTCAGGGTATGATAAAGTATGAAAAACGAAATCATACATTATAATATAATAAATAACTATAACAAATAATAATAAAAGTTATTCAATAATGTAATCAAATCCAAAACAATGAAATTTGCTCAATTGCAGAATTGTCGCTGTCATTACTTTCAGTGTTTGATGATGGATTTCCCCACAAATCACTATCGCTCAATTCTGCAAGTGATTCTAATTTATTATTGCTGTTTTCTAGCTGGTCTAAAACCACTTTTGATGTAAAGGGACGGTTTTGGTTGCTATGGACAATCTCCAGTTTCCAGGCAGAAAGAACAGTATTTATAATATAAAACTGCACGCAGGGCACTGGACAGACCACTAGGGACAAAAGGGATGTGAAATAAATTGATACAGTAATGTAATCTGTAAGATTACAGTGTACTGTATATGTATTGTGTGTTATACTTTTTGAATTTGGTGCTGTTCTCTGTCCCCGTGCGTCGCAACGCTCGCAGGGAGAGGAGCTCGGCTCTGTGATAGATCGAGCGGAGGACGGCTCGCACACAGTGCGGGGAGACATCGCAGGATCCTGGGGACAAGGTAAGTAAGCTGTACCTGGATCCTGCGATGCAAACCAGAGTGTGGCTCTGGGTTACCGATTTTGGTGCCGTAACCGTCAGGGTGGTTAAAGAGTACTATGAGAGTCTATATCAATTAGAGGGGATACTATCCCCAGGAAAGATGCAAAGTAAAAGGGAGGCGGCAATGGACTACCTCCAAACTCCTGGTATGCCAAAGTTGTACCAATCACAACTGAAGTTTCTGAGAGCGCTAAATCTTTTGAAGAAGGGTAAAGCACCGGGCCCAGACGGGTATACCCTGTCTTATTATAAGGCATTTTTGGAGAAACTGGCTCCGAGATTCATAGCAGCCTTTAACTCACTATGGGAAGGGCAGAAAATACAGACAGAAACACTGCTTGTACATATAACAGTAATCCCTAAAGAAGGGAAGGATCCATCCCAATGTTCCAGCTATCGACCGATATCCTTGTTAAATGTTGATCTTAAAGTTTTTACAAAGATTATTGCCTCTAGATTAGTAGAGCATATCCCCTTTTTGATACATCCAGATCAAGTGGGATTTACTCGGTAGAGACGGGAGAGAATACGCAGGGAGTTGGAAGTGCCATACATTTCTCACAAAGTCAGCAGAAACCCTTAGTACGGAGATGCGGAAAAATCATTTGATAGGGTAGACTGGTTGTTTCTTAGGGCTACCTTACAGCATTTAGGGCTGGGGGAGGGTATGATGAGCTGATTTACAAACTTATATTCAGTACCGAGTGTCAGGGTTAAGATCAATGACAGAATCTCAGCCTTTTTCTATTCGGAATGGTACACGCCAGGGATGCCCACTGTCACCCATTATCTTCATTCTTACAATAGAACCCTTTTTAAGAAAAGTGCGTGCTAATTTAAACATTAGTGGCATTAGTGGCATAACAACAAAGGGAGAGGAACATAAGCTTGCGGCGTATGCCGATGATTTAATTTTGTTTATAACTTCCCCAGTCATTTCTCTCCCATCTCTTTTGCTGGAGTTACGTGAATACGGTAAAATAGCAAAATTTTAAAGTGAATTACAGCAAATCAGAAGCAATGGGAGTAGAAATGAAGGAAACATTACTATATCAGATAACCACACAGTTCGATTTTAGATGGACAGATACCTATATAAGCTACCTAGGGACTAAAATACCGAAGGATCTGAGTAGAATATTTGAATTTAACTATGCTCCGATGGGCAGACAGTTAAAACTTGACTTCCGTCGATGGGATAAGGAAGTCTTTACATGGATTGGGAGGACAAATATTATAAAAATGAATGTGATGCCAAGGCTTTTGTATTTGTTGCAAACCCTTCCAATTAAGATCCCATCAAGCTATTTAACCACTTCAGCCCCGGACCAATTGGCAGCCAAAGGACCAGGCCCCTTTTTGCGATTCGGCACTGCGTCGCTTTAACTAAAAATTGCGCGGTCGTGCGACGTGGCTCCCAAACAAAATTGGCGTCCTTTTTTTTTTCACAAATAGAGCTTTCTTTTGGTGGTATTTGATCGCCCCTGCGGTTTTTATTTTTTGCGCTATAAACAAAAATAGAGCAACAATTTTGAAAAAAATGCAATATTTTTTACTTTTTGCTATAATAAATATCCCCAAAAAATATATAAAAAAACATTTTTTTTCCTCACTTTAGGGCGATACGTATTCTTCTACATATTTTTGGTAAAAAAAAATCGCAATTAGCGATTGATTGGTTTGCGCAAAAGTTATAGCGTTTACAAAATAGGGGATAGTTTTATAGCATTTTTATTAATATTTTTTTTTTTTTACTAGTAATGGCGGCGATCAGCGATTTTTATTGTGACTGCGACATTATGGCGGACACATCGGACATTTTTGACACATTTTTGGGACCATTGTCATTTATACAGCAATCAATGATATTTAAATGCATCGATTCCTGTATAAATGACAGTTGTAGTGAAAGTTAACCACTAGGGGGAGGGGAGGGGTTATGGGCTGTGACGTGTGTGTGTGTTTTTTTACATTAGGGGGCGGGGCTGACGTGTGACATCATTGATCGGCTTTCCCGATGACCGGGAACAGCCAATCAATGACAGGCAGAGTAGGAAGCGCAGGGAGAGGTTTGTTTACACATACCTCTCCCCGTTCTTCAGCTCCGTGACCCGATCGCGGGACACCAGCGGCGATCGGGTCCAATGGTCCCGCGGCCAGGGTCACAGAGCTCCCCACGGGCAGGCATTTAAAGGGCCACATACAGGTACGTGATCTTGCCTGCCTGTGCCATTCTGCTCACGTATATATGCAGTGGGCGGTCAGGAAGCGGTTAAGAGACCTTCGTTCAAGGTTCTTGAGGTTTACCTGGGCTGGGAAACCAGCAAGAGTATGTAGAGCTATTTTATTACTCCCCAAAGAAAAGGGGGGGGGGATTGGCTTCCCAGACCCAGTTAGATATCAAGAAGCCTCACATTTAGCTAGAGTGGTAGATTGGTGCGCAATCCATAAGAGGAAACCGTGGGTCCAAATGGAACAGACGACAGTAGATATCCCCCTTATAGGGAGTGATTTGGCTTGCTGAAACTGATATCCCAAAGGCAGTGAGGAAACATCCAACGGTAGGCGCTACGGTACGAACAGTTAAAAAGATGTTTAAACATACAACGCTGTCAGTATACCCGAGCCCTATGGTCCCAATTCTGGGCACACTGGCTTTTCAGCCAGGTATGACAGATTTGCGATTCGAGGCCATGCGGAGAAGGGGTAAAAATAGGCTTATATATTTTTCAGTGGACAATCAGTTAATGACAAGAAGAGAGATGGAATCGGAGTTAGTACCAGAATTTGATTTTTTCAGGATGACGCAATCATGCACTTTTATTCGATCAAAGTCGAGTATATATCCCGAAGTACGGATAGTGTCTAACTTTGAGTAGCTTTGTTTAGATGGGGAATCACCGAGGCACTCACTGTCACATTTTTATTCCACAGTAACAGAATTAGAAGCACCACAGGACCTCATCTTTATACAGGTGAGGAAAAGGGAGTTGGGGTGACATTTACCCCAACACAGAAAGATAGGATTTTGTTATCCACCCACAAGGCATCAGTAGGTACCAGGAAGGAGGATATAAAATCCTTACCAGATGGTACAGAACCGTCAGTATTGCATCGGATATTCCCCAGGTCTCGGATGCGTGCTGGCGGTGTCGGGAGGCGGAGGGCACTATGTCGCACATTTTTTGGGACTGTGTGAAAATTAAAGAATTTGAGAATGGTAGCAGAAACTGTTACAACAAATACAGGTGTGTCTCTTGGAGAAAATCTGGCAGCGTATTTGCTGAATGATGTCCCATGTCAGTGGAAAAATATAAAAATTCATTGTTGAAACATCTTCTCATTGCGGCAAAGGCGTGTATCCCTGCTCTGTGGAAAAGCTTTATTCCCCCAACTAGAGCACAGTGGTTGGCTAGAGTGGCGGAAATCCAACAAATGGAAAAACTATGATATTGAAGGAACAAGATGAGAAATATCAGAATATATGGGCCTTCTACCTTGTATATAGAGAAGGCGAGGGAGAAGACAGAGAGGGTTGATGGGGCGGTCGGTCGGTCGGGGGGGAAAGAGAAATAGTATTCAAATCTTTTTTTTTTTGTTTATGTCTGGGCTCTTGATCGGTTTTCTGTTTCTTTGTCTGCTCTATTTGAAAAAAATAAAAGCTTGGTTGTTATTGAGCTAATGGTTGTATAGTGAAGAATTGTAAAATGTGGCTGTAGATGGTAGAATCGAAGCAATGTTATATAGAGAAAATATATGATCTGTATAAGATGTAATAAGATTTTTGTGAAAATAAAGAATTTATAAAAAAAACAGGTTCCCACTTCCGCGTAAGATCGCCATGATGTACACAATTTCTGCCCCCCCCCCTGCTGTCTTCTGGGTGACACACAGGTCCCAGAAGACAGCGGGACCATTCAGAAAGTGCAGCGCGACTCGCGCATGCACAGTAGGAAACAGGCTAAGCCACAAGGCTTCACTTCCCATTTCCCTTAGTATGGATGCCATTGTCTGCACCCGGAGCCGATGGATCAGCTTGAGGTGCCGACATTGCGGTATTCCAGGACAGGTAAGTGTCCTTATATTAACCACTTGCCGACCAGCTCACGCACTTACATCGGCAAAGTGATTTGTTCCATCGAAACACCATACCCGTACGTCGAGTCCTTTAAGAGCCATAGCAGGCGCGCGCCCGCTGCGCGGCAGGGGACCCAATTCACGTGCCAGCCAGAACGGGGATTTGTGTCTGTAAACACACAAATCCTTGTTCTGACAGGAGAGAAGAGACAGATCTGTTCGTAGTAATTATGAACAGCGATCTGTCTCCTCCTTCAGTCAGTCCCACCCCCCCCAGTTAAAAATACTCACGAGGGAACAGATTTAACCCCTCGATCAACCCCAGTGTTAACCCCTTGCCTGCCAGTGACATTTACACAGTAATCAGTGCATTTCTATAGCTCTGATCGCTGTATACATGTCAATAGTCCCAAAAATGTGTCAAGTGTCCAATGTGTCCACCGCAATGTCGCAGTCCCGCTAAAAATCGCAGATCACCGCCATTACTAGTAAAAAAAAAAAAAATAATAAAAATGCCATAAATCTATCCCCTAGTTTGTAGATGCTATAACTTTTGCGCAAACCAATCAATATACGCTTATTGCAATTTTTTTACCAAAAATATCTAGAAGAATACATATTAGCCTAAACTAATGAAGAAATTCGTTTTTTTTTAAACATTTTTGGGGATATTATAGCACAAAGTAAAAAATATATATTTTTTGTTTATAATGCAAAAAATAAAAACCACAGAGGTGATCAAATACCACCAAAAGAAAGCTCTATCTGTGGGAAAAAAAAAAAGGACGTCAATTTTGTTTGGGTACAGTGTCTCGTGACCGCGCGATTGTCGGTTAAAGCGACACAGTGCCGTATCGCAAAAAATGGCCCGTCATTAAGGGGGAAAGATTTTTCTGGGGCTGAAGTGGTTAAAAGTCAGCATCCACAGTATTTGTAGCTGCTGGCTCTTATTTATTTTTTTACCCCAGTCTAGTACTCTGCTTTAAAATGAATAGGCTGCTGTACCTGCACAAGTGTGAACCTAGCCAAGTGCATGTTTCATGCATGTCGTGTGTAGGGGAGCCCTTTCCTTTCAATAGGCTGCCATACACACGAAAAACATGGAAAAGACCCTGACCCTATTCCAGAAACACACAGCACCATGCAGTTTGCTGTTATCAGATGTGCAGAAGTGACATCCATGTTTAGGGTTGGTTCACACCTACAGGTGCAACCGAGCACGCGCACATTTACACGTATTTCAATAGGCTGCCCTACGCGCAAGAAACTCAAAAAATAAGTTCTTGACTTTGTTCCAGAAATATGGCACACCTAAACGAATGCCGTTTGAAGATTTGTGGTGCGCCATTAAAAATGAATGGCACCACTGCACATTTGTTAAAGGTCAATGCTTTTCTGTGCATGTCAGAAACGCGCACAAAATTGTGTGCTTTCCCAGCATTCACAGAAATACACTGACCTTTAACCACTTTAGATCCAAAAGATTTACCCCCTTCATGACCAGGCCATTTTTTGTGATATAGCACTGTGTTACTTTAACTGACAATTGTCGTGCCGACGCTGTACCCAAATAAAATATATGTCCTTTTTTTTGGTAGTGTTTGTTCACCTCAGCGTTTTTTATTTTTTGCGCTATAAACAAAAAAAAGACTGACAATTTTGAAAGAAAAAAAAGGAATATATTTTTTTTTTTTACTTTTTGCTATAAAACATTTCGAATAAAAAAAAAAAAAAATCAAATTTCTTCATCAATTTAGGCCAATATGTATTCTGCTACATGTTTTTGGTAAAATCCCAATAAGCGTATATTGATTGGTTTGCGCAAAAGTTACAAACTAGCGTCCACAAACTATGGGATATAGTTATGGAATTTTTATTTTGTACTAGTAATGGCGTCGATCGGCGACTTATAGCAGGACTGCGTTATTGCGGCGGACAATTCGGACACCTGACACTTTTTTGGGAAACAGTGACACCAATACAGTGATCAGTGCTAAAAATATGCAGTCACTGTACTAATGACACTGGCAGGGAAGGAATTAACATCAAAGGGTTAAAAGTGTGCCCAACTATGTGTAATGTGTGTGCTGTTTTAACTAAGCAATGTGCTGTTTTTTTACTGCCTGCTTTTCAGAAAGAAAAAAACAACATTGCTGATGTCAGAAAAGAGCCCTGTGTTTGTTTACCTACATAGGGCTCTCAACGGCAAAGTCTGGAGACAATCGTTGGGTGCCGGTGACCAATCAGTGGCTGGCAGCCGGATCGACGGGGGCGCTCTCTACCCTGGATCACATACTAGGTACATGATCCGGCGCAGAGCGGCCACCCTGCCACAGTATATCTGCAGTGGATGGTCGTAAAGAAGTTACCAGGCGCGCCACGACTCTGCAAATGCCATGCCCTTTGGCACACATACCTGAGACCCCAACCTTACCACTTGATGACCGCCCACAGTACATTTATGTCATTACTTTGACGGCAAATACCGTAACTGTATCTCCCATAACCCTGGTATTTTTTGAACTGTAGGCAATTCTGCGTCTGATAAAAGTGGTCCAGGTGGCGGATTCACTTTTAGAGGCAGCGGAAGAGGTGCCCCCTCCCCTCTTCCCGCTCGTTTCCAGGATTACCTGACCTGACAGTTATCCCGGAGCCAATCCGATCCATGGAAGCCAAGTGAGGGCAAGATAGCCCCCACTTGGCTCTATGCTGTTGGAGGACGGGAGTTATGTCGGACATCTCTTCCGCCTTTCAGCCTTAAAAAGGGATGGATTTTTTTTTTTTCCCTTTAAAAGGCAAAATGTTATTTTTTTGCTTTAAAGTGGAGTTCCACCCAAAAATGGCGCCTACTTTGTCCTCCCCTGCTGTATTCTAGGAGACACACAGGTCCCAGAACACAGAAGGAACCAGTAAGAACGCGCAGCATGACTCACGCATGTGCAGTAGGGAACCAAGAAGTGAAGCCGCTAGGTGGCTAGGTGGTGGCAGCAGCAGCCGAGAGCCGACGGACAGATCGGCTTCGGCTGCCGACATCGCGGGCTCCCTGGACAGGTAAGTGTCCATATATTAAAAGTCAGCAGCTGCAGTATTTGTAGCTGCTAGCTTTTAATATTTTTTTTTTTTTTCGGCGGACCTCCGCTTTAAAAAAAAAAAGGTAAAAGGAGTGATTTGGGGTATTTTTGACCCCAGATCTCTAATTAAAGAGGACCTGTCATGCTTATTTGTATTACAATGGATGTTTACATTGCTTGTAATAGGAATAAACATGATAAAAAAATAAATAAAAGGGACAGAAAAAAAAAAAAAAAAAAAATTGTAAAATAAGAAAAAAAAAAATTAAAAACGACCCTGTCCCTCCATTCTCGCTCGCAGAAGTGAACACATACAAAGTCACGCCCGCATATGTAAAATGTGTTCACGCCACACATAAGGTACCGCCCACAATCGTTAGAGCAAGAGCAATAATCCTAGCACTAAACCTTCTCTGTAACTCTAAACAGGTAATCTGTAAAAAAATAAAAAATAAACAAAAAAAAAAAAAGGGTCACCTATGGAGTTTTTTTTTTTAAGTACCGTAGTTTGTTGCCATTTCACGACCCTGCACAATTTTAAAGCACAACATGTTAGGTATTTTTTTATTTGGCATAACATCATCTTACATATTATACAAAAAAATTAGGCTAACTTTACTGTTTTGTTTTAATTTAAAAAAGTGTATGTTTTCCAGAAAAATTGCGTTTGAAAGACCGCTGCGCAAATACGGTGTGACATAAAATATTGCAACAATCGCCATTTTATTCTCTAGGGGGTCTCTGCTAAAAAATTATATATATATTCTGTTTGGGGGTTCTAAGTCATTTTCTAGCAAAAAATACAACTATTTAAACTTGGAAACAAAAAGTTCCAGAAAAGGCCTGGTCTTAAAGTGGTTAACAGAACTGCTGAAAAAGCGCATGAATTAGCAAATGTGTGGGGGTGCTATTAACATTTAGGTTTGGTTACCACTTACAGGTGCGAGAGGGTTTCCTCAGGCGTCCCTGACCCTTTTCCAAACATGCACAGCACCGAAACTGCATGGTGCTGGTGCATAGGGTGCCATTAATATTTAGGCTTGGTTCCCACCTACAGGTGCGACCAAGCTCACACACATTTCTTCACGTTTACACAGGTCTAGTGTACAGCAGCCCATTCATTTCAGTGGGATGCCCTACGAGCTAGAAACATGGAAAATACATCCCTGAGGCTAGGTTCACCCCCACAGGTGCTACTAAACATGCAAAATTTGCACACATCATATTTAGGGCAGCCTATACCTTTTAATGGGCTGTCCTATGTGTGAGAAACGCAGACAGCACCATGTCGTTCAGCACGTGTCAAAACATATGCATTAGCAGATACGTGGGGGTACCAAAAACAGTTAGGCTTGGTTCACCTAGTAGATGTGTGGGTGTTCCATTAACAAATGTATTGGCACCACCACACATCTGCTAAAGGGCAGCGCATTTCTGTACTTGTTGGGAAAAGAAAATTCTGTGCACATTCCCAAAACGCATAGATGTGCACCTAGCCTTAATGGCATCACCACAAAAACACAAGCATTATCAGATGCATAGGGGGTTATTAACATTTAGGCTTGGTTCACACATATGAGCCACGTGCATTTCTAGTGTGTTCCCGTGCATCATGTGTGTGGAAGCCAAATATTTTAATGGGCTGCCCTATAAGTGAGATATTCTGAAAAGAAGTCTCTGGACTTCCTTCCAAAAACTTGCTGCACCATGGGGTTTGGCGTGCACGTTTGCAGATGTGTAAAGGTGCTATTAACAATTAATGGCACTGCCATGCATCTGCTAAGGGGCATCGCGTTTGTCCGTTTCAGTACGGCGCACGATTTTGCACACATTCCCAACACTTATAGCAGTGAACCTAGCCTAAAGCCTAGTACACACAAGCCAAATGTCTGACATCAGCCGATTCAATAGAAAAAAAAAAAAAAAAAGTAGTCAACATTTGGCCCGTGTGTATGGCAGCCGGTCCGACAGAAGCCAGCCATGTGGTCAGCTTCCGTTGGACGAGCATGCTGGAAAACCAGCAGCTGACCAGCTCCCCATCATCGCTCTCAGTCAATAGCTGAGAGCGTTGACCAAAGTGTTTTGGCATTGGGGGGGGGTCCCCTGTCGGCACACAACAGCTCAGCAGGGGAGATCGCTGTACTAATGTTGGATTGTTAGGACAGCGGCTGCCGCTGGGTTTAACAAAGGACCCTCATAGTGTGTAATAGGCTTTAATGACATTACTGCAGAAATTAGCTTGTTAGTACACACAACAAGGCAGGATTTTCTGTTAACTTTCCTCTCATTTCCTGTTACCTCTACAGGGCAGTAGGTGAAAATCAGACATAAAAAAAATAAAATAAAACCTAATAGATGTTTAAACCTACTTTTAGCTTTAGATATACTGTACTTTAATAAACCTGTGCTGAGAGAAACATGGGAGCTGCCACTGCAGAACTCTATCTGAAAATACCAATTGCCTGGCCTTCTCTAGCTTTTTTGAGTCTTTTACCCTGAAAAACAAGCCTGGTTGGAAAAAATCAGAAATATGGTACGAGGCCAGTGCATCTGCAAATATTGGGGGGGGGGGGCAGAGAGATATTGGAATGACAGCCAAGCAACTAGCATTTTTAGAAGTTTTATATAATATATGGATAAATTAAAGTACATTTATAAGCGCCTAACGCCTAAAAACCCAACATGCTAAAAAGCCTCTAAGAGGTGCCACCCCATACATCTCCATACCTCCCTGCAGAATGTGTACTTTAAAAAGTGTCAAACTCAGAGATGAAAGCCAAGTTTAGAGGATCCCAAGGCATTTAGGAGAATAAAAAAAAAACAATAAAAAAAAAAAAAACACTATCTTTAAAAAGATGACACTCCAAACATCATTGTACCTCCCTACAGAATGTGTGGTAGTATTTCAATTATAGAGCTGAAAGCTGAGTTGGGGGCAAAAGGCATGTATTTCGCATCCTTACAAAAAAAAAAAAAAAAAGAACATTTTCACAACACCTTTTGAAAAATATGGTCTTCAATTTATACTACGGTATTGTGAATCTTTACAGGGAATAGTATGAATAACAACTGACAAGGGGAGAGAACAAAAACTGGCAAGAACCTGTCAAATAATATTTTATCCATGTTTTTCTGTCTGGAACCTCTTCAAGAAACAAGCAAAAAAAAACAAAACAGCAATAATTGAAAACACAATGTATTTTCACAGCATCAAGGCTTCGTTAATCTGCCAGAATCCTTCAAGAATCTTATAACAGAAGGTATGTCCATTCCTTGAAATTCAGGATTTGTGGTAGCAATTTTCTGGAAAACGCCGACCACCTCGGACTCATCCATGTTTTTAATGCTGCTGAAAAAGAAGTCGGTTACCTCGTTTTTAGGCATGGAGTCTGAGGGGGGATTTGAGGGTTCTTGGATCATAGTAGTTTCAGAACCCCATGCATGGGACTCCGTTTTATTTTCTAAAATATGTGGGATTTCTTGGGCAGTCCTGCTTGTGTGCACCAATGGAGTCTCTGAGTTATATGTGGTCTTCTGCCTCTCTGTCTCTTCTACCTGAAAGTTTGTCATAGCCCTAATGCAGTTCTGGGTAATCGTCCGGATAAAGACAGCATCTTCATCATTAGAGATCACAAAATTAGATAAATATTTAAAAAATTCTTCATTTGTCCTGAACTCTAATTCCTGCATGGCTGTTGTACAATCCATTCTAATGGCATGGCTCTCATTATACTGTGAGCTCCTATGCTTTGAAATGTGTGGTCTTGAAGGTAAGGCCTCCCAGTCACCCTCAGGGGAAAGCCTGCTCCTCTTGGCCAAAGGTGGGTCATCACTTTTAAATACTTTTGGCCCCTTACTGTAGCAGTAACGTTCATGGCTCTCATCCAAATCTTTCTCCCGATATGATAATGGTCTCCGTTTTGAGTGAGAACTTCTACTTTCGTGTTTGGATGGTAGCTTGTCCTCGAAGGCTTTCCTTGTTTTACGGTGACCCTCACGCTTGGATGGTAGCGTGTCCTCGAAGGCTTTCCTTGTTTTACGGTTACCCTCACGCTTGGATGTTAGCTTGTCCTCGAAGGCTTTCCTTGTTTTACGGTCACCCTTACGTTTGGACGGCAGTGTGCCCTCAAAGGCTCTCTTTGTTTTACCATCCCCCTCAGGTGTGGTTGGTAAGGTGTCCTCCACGGCTTTCCTTGTTTCACCCTCTGGGAACAACGCAGACTCAGTCGGGCCATCAACAGTGGTATTTTTTACTTGAATTTCTTTGCGCCCCTGCAGTGATATGATCTTTAAAGAAATCTCTCTCAGGGATCTTGAATCTGTAACTTCTGTGAGGTTGGGATAACGACGGACAAACAGTTTTTCATAGTGGTGCAAAGTATAAAGTATAATGTGGCTTGAACTAGTGATATGGGAGACAATTTTTGTCAAGTTGACATCCACCATGGTACACAGCTGGCAAGAGAATTTGTATAATGAGCCCTGCTTCACCTCCATGACATATTCCAGGCCCACAATGGGGTCTTTCTTCATGTGGGTATTTAGGAAGTAGCTCAAGCGTTTTACATTATCTTGCTCCTGGGGTAAGAGTTTTTCTTTATGCTTGTTGCTGATGATGTGTTGACACAGCGACAGAGCTGAGACACAGGTTTGTCTGCAGAGGTTACAGAAATACTTTTGAAACTTAGATTTGACCTTGCCCTTTGGTTGTTTCTTTTCTTGTAACCTCCTATAAGGTTTTTGATCTTTCTTCTGCGGTACAGAATCGCACGGCAGTCTCTCCTTCGTGGGCTCCGTCTGCAAATCATTACCTGTGGAAGGCAGAGCACCATTATTCTTAATGTCTCCTATGGGAGATGGGACAGCTACCACATCCGGGTTACCGGCATTTGCATTCTTAACACAGATTTTTCCATGGCCGAACTTGGTGAAGATGGTTCTGGCTACTTTCATCAGCAGTTGGTTCTCCTCCTCCTTTGTGAGGTTGGTGGAAGTGGTTTTCAGATCACTGTGGTGCCTTGTGACATAGATATCCATGTGTTCGGGGTCTGTGACATGAGCAATCATTTCCTGCCAATCATCCTCTTTGTTACACAGCATGCAGGTGTAGAGGTAGGAGGATCCCACCTGCTCCTCCACCACATATTCCAGGCCCAGGACGGGACTATCCTTTAAATAAGTGTCCACAAAGTACTGCACACGTTTAAATTGCTCTTGCTTTTCCGGTGACAGCTGCGACATGACCGCCCTGTGCTTCTGGCCGGACACATGCTGGCACAACGACTTGGGTGAGGTGCAGGACACCCTGCAGAACACACACCGCCACCCCATGACAGCGGACCGTTTACTGACTGTGACGCTTCCGGCGCAGGCAGAGTGACGTCACCAGGCATGAGCCAAGTTCTCAGATACGCAAACTATAGAGAGCCGGGGAGGAGAGGCGCGCATGCGCGGCAGACGGCCAGTCAGCGCACGGGGCGGGGAAATGAGAAGTGTGGGCACTGGGCAGAAAACGTTTGTGCAGGGAGGGGAGATTAGGCGCGTGTACGTTTCAGGGAGTTCTGTTATTATCAATCATTTAGCAACAAAACTCTGCTGTAAAATGACATAAACTGGCGGGAATAATAGAAACGTCTTCAACCGGATTCAGTAACAGTTTGGCCTTTGTAACACAAAATAATGGATGTGTCATCAGCAGTAATTCTATTCAATGAGATATGCATTTCGCTAAGTTAAAGGGTAACTTCACCTTTGTGGGGGATAGCAAACAAAAAAAAAATAATATAGCTTGTACAATTGTGACATAAGTCATATTGTAATAGAATTTTATTAACCACTTCCCTACCACGCATAGTCATATGACGGCGGCAGGAACCCTTTGTCCCTCCAGGTGGCTGTCATATGACATCTTTTATTTCCCGTGCGCGCGCCTGCTGCGTCACTAGGCACCCGCGATTGCCAGTGAACACAGCAGGACCGTGGATTTGTGTGTAAACACAGATCCACGCCCTGTAAGAGGAGAGGATGGTGTGTTCCCAGTACAGAGGAACACTGATTGGTCTCCTCCCCTTGTGAGTCCCCTCCCCCTACAGTTAGAATCACTCCCTACATAATTAACCCCTTGATCACCCCCTAGTGTTAACCCCTTCCCGGCCAGTCACATTTATGCCTTGTACACACGATCGCACATTCCGACAGCAAAATCCATGTTTTTTTTCCGACAGATGTTGGCTCAAACTTGTCTTGCATATACACGGTCACACAAAGTTGGTCGTAATTTGCGAACGTCAAGAACGCGGTAACGTACAACACGTACGACGGCACTAGAAAGAGGAAGTTCAATACCAAGTGAAAAATAAAAAGAGCAGCGCTTAACCAAAAACATACAGTAAAATTAATTGACCATGCTTGTTACCACCATAATCAATGAAATATATGTGCAGCACCTGTGAAAAAAAGAGGGGGGTATGACACTCCTCAAATTTAAGAAAGTTACTTAAATGAATAACATAAGTGATATGACATTCTATAATCTCCCCATTCATTGGTGAAAAATCATATATGATATATAGACATAATATACATGAATATAAGTGCTAAAGTCCAATGTGAATAAAGTCCAAGTGTGTTGAGTGTGAAAAATAATGATTACACCCGTGCAACATAAAAATATAAAGAATATATCAGGAGAGTGTCAGTCCATCCAGAAATGGTCTTCAGATTTCAAACGATCCACCACCAAAGGGAAAAAAGGGGATAAGAATCACTTCTTACCAAAACTCCATGACACACCATTACAGAGTGTCACGGTAAGCCTGAACAGAAATAGATCTCTCCTCGCCTCTCAGATGATATGACAAACTCCCTCAGCCTGGATACGCCACTCCACATTCCTTAACCGCTTTGCGACCGCCGGCTGTCAAATGACGGCCAGGCGGCGCAGCTCTCGTTCTGGGAGGGCGTCATATGACACCCTCCCCTTCTGTGCACTAAAGGGAGCGCGCGCGGCCGCCGGGAGCGCGCGCGCGCTCTCGCCGTGTCACTGGGCACCCGATGCGCGTGCCCAGCGGCTGCGATGACCGCTGGGCACCCGCGATTGCCCGGTAACACAGCGGGACCGTGGATCTGTGTGTGTAAACACACAGATCAACAGTCCTGTCAGAGGAGAGGAGCCGATGGTGTGTTCTGTGTACAGAGAAACACCGATCGGTCTCCTCCCCTTGTGAGTCCCCTCCCCCCACAGTAAGAATCACTCTTAGGGAACATATTAACCCCTCCCCGCCCCCTAGTGGTTAACCCCTTCACTGCCAGTGTCATTTATACAGGAATCAATGCATTTAAATAGCATTGATTGCTGTATAAATGACAATGGTGCCAAAAATGTGTCAAAAATGTCCGATGTGTCCGCCATAATGTCGCAGTCACAATAAAAATCGCTGATCACCGCCATTACTAGTAAAAAAAAAAATATTAATAAAAATGCTATAAAACTATCCCCTATTTTGTAAACGCTATAACTTCTGCGCAAAACTAATCAATGATCGCTAATTGCGATTTTTTTTTTACCAAAAATATGTAGAAAAATACGTATCGGCCTAAACTGAGGAAAAAAAATGTTTTTTTATATATTTTTTGGGGATATTTAGTATAGCAAAAAGTAAAAAATATTGTTTTTTTTTTTTAAATTTGTCGCTCTTCTTTTGTTTATTGCGCAAAAAATAAAAACCGCAGAGGTGATCAAATACCACCAAAAGAAAGCTCTATTTGTGGGGAAAAAATGATAACAATTTAATTTGGGTACAGTGTCGTATGACTGCGCAATTGTCATTGAAAGTGCGTCAGTGCTGAAAGCTGAAAAATGGCTTGGTCAGGAAGGGGGTGAAAATGCACTGTAGTGAGGTGGTTATTAATGAAGCTCTCAATATAGGTTCAGCGATGTATACCAATACCCATGAAAAAGAGAAGGGCTCCAATAGTGTAAAATCCAAGGTTTTATTAACATAAAAAATATATGCACTTACATCTCAAATAGCGGAACCAAGCCTCAAGTGTAATGCGCCGGCTGGACGCAAATAACACAGACCCGTCCTTCCTGGAATCCCAATACCAAGTGCCCCACCCTTTGGGCTCCTTCCGCTAATCTCGTGTTAGTAGAAGTTTGGGGACAGATGATTTGTGCTTTTCAGCCTCCTGCTGTTCGTATTTATATTACATATTTGATTTTCAGTGCGTTCTTGTCTGCTCGTTTCTGATTTTCAGCTCCGGCCTTTCTGTTTTTCAGTACTTTCTGTTAGTTCGTTCTGATCAGCCGACCGTTTTTAAGTCATGAGTACCCTCACCCCGGACCAGAGGGTTTATAACTACCGTCTGTCCAGAGCCAGAAGAGTGGTGGAGAACGCTTTCGGAATAATGGCCAGCCAGTTCTGCCTATTCCTTACACTAATCAACATGGTGGAATATAAACCCAACCATATAATCCTTGCATGCTGCATTCTACACAACTATTTAAAGTGGTGTTTTCCACACAAAAAAAATAAAAAATTGCTTAAAATTCATTAAAAAAAATAAAAAATAAAATAATTGGGAAAAAAAATGTACTCACCTCTAAATGCCTGTTGCTGGGGGGTCCCTCGTAGTCTGCCTCCTTCAGTGCCCGGGCACTGACATCACTTCCCCTCGGTGCAGTCAGTCTACTGGGACACGTGACAGGTCCCAGAGGACTGCACAGCGTATCACAGCGCGCAGCGCCACTCGCGGAGGCACAGTGGGTGCCCACAGTAAGAGTGCTGGCGCCACGAGCGAAGCGGGGAATGAGAAGGGGCTTCGTTCCCCAGCATCGCTGGACCCTGGGACAGGTAAGTGTCCGATTATTAAAAGTCAGCAGCTGCAGTATTGACTTAAATTTTTTTTTTTTTTAGGGGGCACCCCACTTTAAGGAGAAATTCAATGAACTATGTGGCCTCAGTTGGGCCTGAGGCCGGACTTCAACAAGAAACCCTGACGGCGCTTGAAGCTGGCCATCCTGGCTTGCCCCCCCAAAGCACCCACGAAGTAAGACAGAAGTATGTCGAGTACTTTGCGGGTGGGGGGCCATTGATATGCCAGAAAATGTTTAAGAAACATTTTATCCTAAATTTTTGAACTTAAACTGAAAGAAGATTTCCTTTGATACTGCATGGGTTTCTTTTAGCTGTCTCCTAGGTTCTCCAATGGTCTTTTCTTTTTGGACATTTTCTTCAATAGTGCAAATGTAATTTATTTGATACATGAGGTGACAATCTCTTCTTCAGCAAACTATTATTATGTTGTGGGTCTGCTACACACACACCTTGTTTTTGTTGTTAATGTACAGTGGGGACGGAAAGTATTCAGACCCCCTTAAATTTTCACTCTTTGTTATATTGCAGCCATTTGCTAAAATCATTTAAGTTCATTTTTTTCCTCATTCATGTACACACAGCACCCCATATTGACAGAAAAACACAGAATTGTTGAATTTTTTGCAGATTTATAAAAAAAGAAAAAACTGAAATATCACATGGTCCTAAGTAGTCAGACCCTTTGCTCAGTATTTAGTAGAAGCACCCTTTTGATCTAATACAGACATGAGTCTTTTTGGGAAAGATGCAACAAGTTTTTCACACCTGGATTTGGGGATCCTCTGCCATTCCTCCTTGCAGATCCTCTCTAGTTCTGTCAGGTTGGATGGTAAACGTTGGTGGACAGACATTTTTAGGTCTTTCCAGGGATGCGCAATTGGGTTTAAGTCAGGGCTCTGGCTGGGCCATTCAAGAACAGTCACAGAGTTGTTGTGGAGCCACTCCTTTGTTATTTTTTTTTTTTAACGTAAAGTTTATTTATTTTAGAAAAACAAACAATAAAACAACCAGTACAGTGGTACATCTTCAATGTTATACATAGCAATCGGAGATAGTACTACAATTAGCTTAGCTATATACCTTGAGTAACCCTTCTATTACAAGTCAAACCATCACATACATCTTACCGCAGTTGGTGACCTAAGGTCAATTCATCAAGCATTCAGGAACATTGTGCAGTGTGAGAGGAGGCATTTATCACTAATGAAGGACCAGAAGAGGGGGGGGGTGGTATTCCCTTGAACATAACATATCCCAGGGCTATGGTGCGGGGGGTGCAAATTTAATCTAAATTCAGGTTCCTCTGCTCCACCCAGGCCCCCCAGATTTTATCAAACTTTTGGGGGCAGTTACGTCCCGCATACGTGAGCTTGTACAGGGGAAGGGCCATGTCTACTAAGGACCTCCATTGTTGAACAGTAGGGGGGGGAAGGATCTTTCCACTTCAGCAATATCGCTTTCCTAGCATAGAAAGCCAAGTAGAATACAAACAGTTTCTTGGACTGCTTTGCTGCCAAAGTATCGACAATACCTAGGAGTAGTGGAATTGGGTCTCGTGGGACATGTAGCTTACCAATCCTATTGATATCGTTCAGGACTTCCCCCCAAAAAGCCTGGATGAGGTGACAGGACCACGTGACATGTATAAAGGAGCCTATCTCAGTGGTACACTTAGGGCAAAGCGGGCTATAGGAGGGGTATATTCTGGCCAGCCTTTCCGGGGTATAGTACACCCTGTGGATGAACCTGTCCCTCCCCGAGACCACGAGAGGAAGGTATTGTTGGATCCCCTCCTCCCAGTCGTCGTCCGCCAGGGAGGGCACATCCTTCTGCCATTTATCAAACAGCTGAGATACCTTAGCGGTATCCATCCCAGCTAGTTCAAAATAGAGCGTTGACAACGTTTTCTTGTCCTCCCCTCTAACTCCTTTGTTATTTTAGCTGTGTGCTTAGGGTCATTGTCTTGTTGGAAGGTAAACCTTCGGCCCAGTCTGAGGTCCTGAGCACTCTGGAGGTTTTCGTCCAGGATATCCCTGTACTTGGCCGCATTCATCTTTCTCTTGATTGCAACCAGTCATCCTGTCTCTGCAGCTGAAAAACACCCCCACAGCATGATGCTGCCACCACCATGCTTCACTGTTGGCACTGTATTGGACAGGTGATGAGCATTGCCTGGTTTTCTCCACACATACCGCTTAGAATTAGGGCCAAAAAGTTCTATCTTGGTCTCATCAGGTCAGAGAATCTTATGTCTCACCATCTTGGAGTCCTTCAGGTGTTTTTTTTAGCAAACTCCATGCGGGCTTTCATGTTTCTTGCACTGAGGAGAGGCTTCCGTCGGGCCACTCTACCATAAAGCCCTGACTGGTGGAGAGCTGCAGTGATGGTTGACTTTCTACAACTTTTTCCCATCTCCTGACTGCATCTCTGGAGCTCAGCCACATCTTTGGGTTCTTCGTTACCAAGGCTCTTCTTCCCCGATAGCTCAGTTTGGCCGGACGGCCAGCTCTAGGAAGGGTTCTGGTCGTCCCAAACGTCTTCCATTTAAGGATTATGGAGGCCACTGTGCTCTTAGGAACCTTAAGTGCAGCAGAATTTTTTTCTGTAACCAAGGCCAGATCCGTGCCTTGCCACAATTGTGTCTCTGAGCTCTTCAAGCAGTTTCTTTGACCTCATGATTCTCATTTGCTCTGACATGCACTGTGAGCTTTAAGGTCTTATATAGACAGTGTGTGACTTTCCTAATCAAGTCCAATCAGTATAATCAAACACAGCTGGACTCAAATGAAGGCGTAAAACCATCTCAAGGATGATCAGAAGAAATGGACAGCACCTGAGTTAAATATATGAGTGTCACAGCAAAGGGTCTAATTACTTAGAACTAAGTTTTTCTTTTTTAATAAATCTGCAAAAATTTCTGCTGTGTGTACATTAATGAGGTAAAAAAATGAACTTAAATGATTTTAGCAAATGGCTGCAGTATAACAAAGAGTGAAAAATTTAAGGGGGTCTGAATACTTTCCATCCCCACTGTATGTAATGCATTACTGAGAAAAATATTCAGCATTTTCAGCACCATGAATTAATTTTGGGGAGTCACGAAAATGGCGTGATTGTGGCAAATTATATAGCACTGTGGGTGTTATTTACTAAAGGAAATTCCACTTTGCACTCCAAGTGCACTGCAAAAGTGCACTTGAAACTGCACTGAAAGTACACTTGTAGTGCAAAGTAGATTTGCCTTTAGTAACTAACCTCCATTGTCACTGTAAAAACCAACTTACTACAAAAATTGCTATTGAGCATTGAAAGAAGAAGCCACACATTGTTGAGTAGAAAACATTTTACTCAAAGCACATTTCACATGTGCGTTAGAAAAGGGGTTTGGAACAAACCAACATCTTTGGTGTATAACTTTTTTTTTTCACATTGCAAATATCCTTTTTTTAGTTAAAAGGCATGTTTCAAAGCATAACATACACAACTCAGGAACTTACAAAGTTCAACTTTGACAAAGTGAAGGCAATATCAGGACATGAGTATGTCCAAACTGTGTTGATATTGCCTTCATCAGATGGGTTGATGTCACCCCTGTAAAAGCCAAATTTTGAAGATGCACACAAATTGGGGATTTCCCTGGGGAATCCCGGACCTTCTTTCCCTCCCTATTATATCACTGATATCTGTGGAGGAAACAGAGAGCCGTGGGAAACTCGCGTGAACTGTCAGCCTCTGATGATGGAGGCGTGGTTAAGCCTCCAAAACGCTCTGATTGGTCACACCATCCCAGGCTGACAACTCACTGCAGTCTCCCGGCAGCTCTGTATTATTGGCTTCCTCCACAGATATCAGTGATAAGAGCAGCATGGATCGGAGGGGAGGATGGGACAGCCGACGTCACAGACTGACATATACAGCTCTGACATGGAGAGTGAGTGGACTGTTTGTTTTTCAGCATTTATTTTATTAAAAACTTCTGCACCTGTCGCCTCTCTCTCTGTTTTGATTGCCCTGTAAATTCTCCCCCCGCCCCGCTCCGATCCCTCTGCTGTCTGGGTCCCCCTGTGTGCTGGGGATCGCCGCTGCAGGCCATTTATAACCAGTCCACGGGCCGGTACTTTGAGACCACTGCAATAGACAGTAGTGGCCACAAATGATTGGGACAAGAATGAAAAATGCTGGGGTCAGAATGATAGTCTTTTCTATTTATTAACATTCAATTTGCAACAGTCATGAGCTATAAATTGTGTGTGATTGATGAACCAAAAACTAAAACTATGTCCCTTTTTCATAAACAGGAAAGTCTCAGCCAGGATGAGGCAGTGGAAAGTGTCAGCCTGGAGGTGGCAGGGGTAAGTGGCAGCCAGGAGGTGGCCGGGCCCAGTAGCCTGCTTGAATACCAGGTCCCTCCCCTCGGCCTTCCACAAAGAAGTGTCAGGAAAAGGAGTAACCTGGAGGAGGCAGCACTTGGCCAATTTCTGAAGGCTACTGCGGCCCTCAGAAACCCCCCCCAGTCTTCAAGAGGACTATGCCTACATGACAGCCTGCAAAATGCTGGAAATGGAGGAGGGCCAACAGCTCTTATGTGATGAAGTGATCTTACAAGCCCTAAATAAGGGGTTAAGGGGCAAACTCACAAGTCAAAGCCACGTTTGCAAGTTCAACTATGGTCCTCTACCTCTTGCCACAACACCAGAGCCACAGCCTGGAAGGAAGCGTGTAAGGAAGACCAGAGTGATGGCCTGGGTTCAGTCTGGTCTGACAAAAGATGCAGGCTGTTGTATAACCACACCCTGGGGACAGATATGTCATCTGCTGCTGTTCCCGATCTCTTGTAGTCCTGGACCGGATTGTGCTCACTATTATATGGACTCCTCAGGCCACCAGTTTTGGCTGGCAAATAGTTGATGCGTGCCCTGGGGTACAAAGGCTTCGCCAATTTCAGCAGTTTCTCTAGTGTTGTCTTCCTCTTTATTTTGTTATGACCCAGAATAAATGGCTATTTATTTTTCAGAAATATTTGCCTATGTGCTTTACTTCAAAAAGGACTGTTTGTTTGTGAGTAGGCAGGTACATTTCCTAAATACAATGTCAAATTAACAAGGGACACCAACCAACCTCCTTGAGGTTCAAAAATACAAGACAATAATGGTGTTGTGGTAACTTGACACACAAATCAAGAAATAATATTATGGAGAGCACTAGGAATAAAAAAAAAAAAAAACATGTAGATCTTGGTAAAAAAAAAGAAACAACAATTATAAACATTATTATGGAGGTCTGATGGATATTTTTTTTTTTTAATGGGATATTTATTATAGCAAAAAGTTAAAAATATTGTGTTTTTTCCATTTTTTCTTTTTTTGTTTATAGCGCAAAAAATAAAAACCGCAGAGGTGATCAAATGCCACCAAAATAAAGCTCTATTTGTGGGGGAAAAAAATTATCAATTTTATATTGGTACAGTGTTGCATGACCACGCAATTGTCATTCAAAATGTAACAGCGCTGAAAATTGGTCTGGGTAGGAAGGGGGTGAAAGAGCCCTGTATTGAAGTGGTTAAAAATTACCTTTCCTTTTCAATCTGCAGCCGCTGTAATTTTCTATAAATGCAATATGGCTACCTGGAGGTGTTCTGAACACAGATTGTATACAGCAGTGGTCCCCAACCTTTTTGGCACCGGGGATTGGCTGCGTAGAAGAAAATTGTGGCAAGGACTGGGTGGGACAAGCGATTTTTTGTGGGCAATTTGTCAGGGCAATGGCTCCATTACTGCACCGTGCTTGATATAGTGTCAGGGTGAATGAAGCGCATTATTTCTATTATTACATTGTAGTAATAAATGAAATAGTTCAACTCCCCATAATGCAGAATCAGTGGGAGCCCTGAGCGTGTCACTTGCCTTCTGATGCAGCTTGCCACGCTGCCTGCCACCAGATGTGAATTGTGACTTGCCACGTTGCCTGCCTTCAGATGCAGCTCATCACCTGCCATGTTACCTGTCATGCTGCCTGCCACCAGATTTGGATAGTCACTTGCCACATCGCCTGCCACCAGATGTGGAATGTCACCTGCCAGATCGCCCTGCCACCAGATGTGAATTGTCACTTGCCACGTCAGCTGCCTTCAGATGCAGCTTGTCACACTGCCTGCCACCAGATGTGAATTGTCACTTGCCACATCGCCTGCCAGTGCCGCCAAATGTGGATTGTCACTTGCCTTGTCACCTGCCTTCAGATGCAGCTTGTCACATGCCACGTTGCCATTCATGCTGTCTGCTATCAGATGTGGATTGTCACTTGCCACGTTGCCTGCAAGTGCCACCAGATGTGAACTGTCACTTGCCACGGTGCCTGTCAGTGCCACCAGATGTAGATTGTCACTTGCCACGGCGCACGTCAGTGCCACCAGATGTGGATTGTCACTGCATTGGTGGCAGCACTGGTCCATTTAGCACAGAGGCAGGAGAGCAGTGATGCAAAGTGGGCGGTGAGAGGTGATGTCATCTCTCTGCTCCCCGCTGCACCTCTGACATTAAAGAGGTTGACAGAACACCAGTATTCTGTCAAAACCAGATGTGAGGGGGCAGAAGAGCGGTGATTCAGGGCGGGCGAAAAGAGATGATGTCCTCTCTGCTTGCCAGTCTGCCTGCTTCTCTCATCTGCCCAGCTCTCTCATGCCACCCGCCAGGCTCTTTCATGCTGCAGCCTGGGCTGCATAGAGGCTATGGCCCGGTAGTGGTTGGGGACCCCTGGTACAGGACTCCCCCCAGATACATAATTTTATGCTTGTGTGATTGGCTCACTGATTTTCCAGAAGTCTGCACTAAGTTACAAGTCAGATTTCAGGCATCACCTGCAACAAAAATTTCATTTTTAGTGAGATTCTCCCTATAGGAAATTACAGGGATGTAGGCCCAGCAGCTTTCCTCATCAGTGCCCTGCTAGTGCACAGCTGATTGCTAATTATCAAACCACGCTCATTAGACTCACTCAGAACCAGTGGCAGCTGGTGCTCCATCGGTCAAACCCCCCCACCCACCACGTTGCTCGCCACCCCACACTAACTCCCCAGCCTGCCACCTCACACCTTTGACAATATCGCCCTCTCGCCTGTCAGCCCCACACTTACCCCATGCAGGTCATGGCTGCGGCAGGGGGCTTCCCAACTCTGTGTCCCAGCCGTTCCTTCTCCTCCTGGGCCAATCGGGTCTTTGGACTCCCAGCCAATCAGGAAGCGGGTTCTGAGACCCCATTGGCTGGGAGTCTGAAGACCCGATTGGCCCGGGAGGAGGAGAAACAGGTAGACATTAGTGAACATTAATTTGCTAATGTCAAACAACAGGGTGGGCTCAGGGCGTCCACATCAGTGCCTGACCTCACAAATGCACTTCTTGAAGAATGGTCAAACATGCCCATAGACACACTCCTAAACCTTGTGGACAGCCTTCCCAGAAGAGTTGAGTTGAAGCTGTTATAGCTGCAAAGGGTGGGCCGACTCAATATTGAACCCTACGGACTAATGCCCCGTACACATGGTCGGAAATTCCGACCACAAAATCCATCAGATTTTTTCCGTCGGATTTTGTCCGACACTGGTGTTGCATACACACGGTCGGACAAAGTTGTCGGAAAATCCGATCATCCTGAACGTGGTGACGTTCGTTGCGTACGACGGGACTACGTAGAGGCTAGTAGCCAATAGCTTTGGTCTTGTAATGTGATCTGAGCATGCGTGGCACTTTGTCCGTCGGAATTCGCTACACACGATCGGAAAAAGTCTGATAGGACTTTGTTGTCGGAAAATTTGAGAGCAGGAGTTAAAACTTTGTCCGTCGGAAAATCAGACGGAAAAAGTCAGATGGAGCCTACACACGGTCGGAATTTCCGACAACATTGTCCGATAGGACATTTTCCGTCGGAAAATCCGACCATGTGTATGGGGCATTAGACTGGGATATCATTAAAGTTCATGTGCGTGTAAAGACAGGTGTATATATATATATATATATATATATATATATATATATATATATATAATATATATATATATATATATATAAATATATATACCGTACACACACACACTTACCGGCAACTTTATTAGGTATACCTGTTCAGCTGCTTGGTGACACAAATTGTTAATCGGCAAATCGAATGGCAGCAAGTCCATGCATTTAGGCCTCTAGATGTGGAGAAGATGACTTGCTGAAGTTCAAACTAAGCATCAGCATGGTGATTTAAGTGACTTTGAACGTGGCATGGTTGTTGGTGCCAAACGGGCTGGTCTGAGTATTACAAAAACTGCTGATCTACTGGGATTTTCACGCACAACCATCTCTCGGGTTTACAGAGAATGATCTGAAAAAGAGAAGATATCCAGCGAGCAGCAGTTGTGTGGACAAAAATGCCTTGTTTATGTCAGGAAATGGGCAGACTGGTTTCTCCAGTCACATGACACAGCCTAGAGGAGGCTCCTCCCCCTTCTCCGGTCACATGACACAGCCTAGAGGAGGCTCCTCCCCTTCTCCAGTCACACGACACAACCAAGAAGAGGCCCCTCCCCTTCTCCAGTCACATGACACAGCCAAGAGGAGGCTTCTCCAGTCACATAACACAGCCTAGAGGAGGCTCCTCCCCTTCTCCAGTCACACGACACAACCAAGAAGAGGCCCCTCCCCTTCTCCAGTCACATGACACAGCCAAGAGGAGGCTTCTCCAGTCACATAACACAGCCTAGTGGAGGCTCCTCCCATTCTCCAGTCACATGACACAGCCAAGAGGAGGCTCCTCCCCTTCTCCAGTCCCATGACACAGCCAAGAGGAGGCTCCTCCCCTTCTCCAGTCCCATGACACAGCCAAGAGGAGGCTCCTCCCCTTCTCCAGTCACATGACACAGCCAAGAGGAGGCTCCTCCCCTTCTCCAGTCACATGACACAGCCAAGAGGAGGCTCCTCCCCCTTCTCCAGTCACATGACACAGCCAAGAGGAGGCTCCTCCCCTTCTCCAGTCACATGACACAGCCTAGAGGAGGCTCCTCCCCTTCTCCAGTCACATGACACAGCCAAGAGGAGGCTCCTCCCCTTCTCCAGTCACATGACACAGCCAAGAGGAGGCTCCTCCCCTTCTCCAGTCACATGACACAACCAAGATGAAGCCCCTCCCCTTCCCTAGTCACATGACACAGCCAAGAGGAGGCTCCTCCCCTTCTCCAATCACATGACACAGCCAAGATGAGGCTCCTCCCCTTCTCCAGTCACATGACACAACCAAGAGGAGGCCCCTCCCATTCTCCAGTCACATGACAGCCTAGAGGAGGCTCCTCCCCTTGTACAGTCACATGACACAGCCTAGAGGAGGCTCCTCCCCTTCTCCGGTTACATGACACAGCCAAAAGGAGGCTCCTCCCCTTCTCCAGTCACATGACACAACCAAGATTAGGCCCCTCCCATTTTCCAGTCACATGACACGGTGTTCTATCACCAAGTGTCCGGCTGTCACTAGGTGTCCGAAATGTACTGCGCATGAGCAGCGCATGCGCAGTACGGAGCATTAAGATGTTCGGAAATTGTCGGAAGATGAACGGCGCCTGCGCCGTGAGTCGAGGAGAAGCCCCCACCTTCCAAGCGGACATAGGGTTAGTCAAATTTAGAGGGCCCCTCAGGGGCTCGCTTAGCTCGCCTCGCTGCGCTCGGCTCTTTTATATTCTAACTCTATGTCCACTTGGATGGTGGGGCTTGAAAGTGGACTCACGGCGCAGGCGCCGTTCATCCTCTGGAATTTTCGGAATCATGGTGTCCTGTGTACTGTGCATGCGCAGTACACCTCGGACACTTCGTGATGGGGGACTGGTAATGATACAACGGCCTAGAGGAGGCTCCTCCCATTCTCCAGTCATATGACACAGCCAAGAGGAGGCTCCTCCCCCTTCTCCAATCACATGACACAGCCAAGAGGAGGCTTCTCCAGTCACATGACACAGCCTAGAGGAGGCTCCTCCCCCTTCTCCGGTCACATGACACAGCCAAGACGAGGCTCATCCCCTTCTCCAGTTACATGACACAGCCTAGAGGAGGCTCCTCCCCTTCTCCAGTCACATGACACAACCAGGAGGAGGCCCCTCCCCTTCTCCAGTCACATGACACAGCCAAGAGGAATCTTCTCCAGTCACATGACACAGCCTAGAGGAGGCTCCTCCCCTTCTCCAGTCAAATGACACAGCCTAGAGGAGGCTCCTTCCCTTCTCCAGTCACAAGACACAGCCAAGAGGAGGCCCCTCCCCCTTCTCCAGTCACATGACACAGCCAAGATGAGGCTCCTCCCCTTCTCTAGTCACATGAAACAGCCAAGAGGAGGCTCCTCCCCTTCTCCAGTCACATGACACAGCTTAGAGGAGGCTACTCCCCTTCTCCAGTCACATGACACAGCCAAGAGGAGGCTCCTCCCCCTTCTCCAGTCACATGACACAGCCAAGAGGAGGCTTCTCCAGTCACATGACACAGCCTAGAGGAGGCTCCTCCCCTTCTCCAGTCACATGACACAGCCAATAGGAGGCTCCTCCCCCTTCTCCAGTCACATGACACAGCCAAGATGAGGCCCCTTCCATTCTCCAATCACATGACACAGCCTAGAGGAGGCTCCTCCCATTCTCCAGTCACATGACAAAGCCAAGATGAGGCCCCTCCCCTTCTCCAGTTACATGACACAGCCTAGAGGAGGCTCCTCCCCCTTCTCCGGTCACAAGACACAGCCAAGACGAGGCTCCTCCCCTTCTCCAGTTACATGACACAGCCTAGAGGCTCCTCCCCTTCTCCAGTCACATGACACAACCAAGAGGAGGCCCCTCCCCTTCTCCAGTCACATGACACAGCCAAGAGGAATCTTCTCCAGTCACATGACACAACCTAGAGGAGGCTCCTCCCTTTCTTCAGTCACATGACACAGCCTAGAGGAGGATCCTCCCCTTCTCCGGTCACATGACACAGCCAAGAGGAGGCTCCTCCCCTACTCCAGTCACATGACACAGCCAAGATGAGGCCCCTCCCATTCTCCAGTCACATGACAAAGCCTAGAGGAGGCTCCTCCCCTTCTCCAGTCACATGACACAGCCAAGAGGAGGCTCCTCCCTTTCTCCAGTCACATGACACAGCCAAGATGAGGCCCCTCCTCTTCTCCAGTCACATGACACAATCTAGAGGAGGCTTCTCCAGTCACATGACACAGCCTAGAGGAGGCTCCTCCCCTTCTCCAGTCACATGACACAGCCTAGAGGAGGCTCCTCCCCTTCCCCGGACACATGACACAGCCAAGAGGAGGCTCCTCCCCCTTCTCCGGTCACATGATACAGCCAAGATGAGGCTCCTCCCCTTCTCCAGTTACATGACACAGCCAAGAGGAGGCTCCTCCCCCTTCACTGGTCACATGGCACTGCCTAGAGGAGGCTCCTCCCCTTCTCCAGTCACATGACAAAGCCTAGAGGAAGCTCCTCCCCTTCTCCAGTCACATGACACAGCCTAGAGGAGGCTCCTCCCCTTCTCCGGTCACATGACACAGCCAAGAGGAGGCTCCTCCCCCTCTCCAGTCACATGACACAGCCAAGATGAGGCCCCTCCCATTCTCCAGTCACATGACAAAGCCTAGAGGAGGCTCCTCCCCTTCTCCAGTCACATGACACAGCCAAGAGGAGGCTCCTCCCCTTCTCCAGTCACATGACACAGCCAAGATGAGGCCCCTCCCTTTCTCCAGTCACATGACACAGTCTAGAGAAGGGTTCTCCAGTCACATGACACAGCCTAGAGGAGGCTCCTCCCCTTCTCCAGTCACATGACACAGCCTAGAGGAGGCTCCTCCCCTTCTCCGGACACATGACACAGCCAAGAGGAGGCTCCTCCCCCTTCTCCGGTCACATGACACAGCCAAGACGAGGCTCCTCCCCTTCTCCAGTTACATGACACAGCCAAGAGGAGGCTCCTCCCCCTTTAATGGTCACATGACACTGCCTAGAGGAGGCTCCTCCCCTTCTCCAGTCACATGACAAAGCCTAGAGGAGGCTCCTCCCTTTCTCCAGTCACATGACACAGCCTAGAGGAGGCTCCTCCCCTTCTCCAGTCACATGACACAACCAAGAGGAGGCCCCTCCCCTTCTCCAGTCACATGACACAGCCAAGAGGAGGCTTCTCCAGTCACATGACACAGCCTAGTGGAGGCTCCTCCCATTCTCCAGTCACATGACACAGCCAAGAGGAGGTTCCTCCCCTTCTCCAGTCACATGACACAGCCAAGAGGAGGCTCCTCCCCTTCTCCAGTCCCATGACACAGCCAAGAGGAGGCTCCTCCCCTTCTCCAGTCCCATGACACAGCCTAGTGGAGGCTCCTCCCCTTCTCCAGCACATGACACAGCTTAGAGGAGGCTCCTCCCCTTCTCCAGTCACATGATACAGCCAAGAGGAGGCTCCTCCCCTTCTCCAGTCACATGACACAACCAAGATGAGGCCCCTCCCCTTCCCCAGTCCCATGACACAGCCAAGAGGATGCTCCTCCCCTTCTCCAATCACATGACACAGTCAAGATGAGGCTCCTCCCCTTCTCCAGTCACATGACACAACCAATAGGAGGCTCCTCCCCTTGTACAGTCACATGACACAGCCTAGAGGAGGCTCCTCCCCTTCTCCGGTCACATGACAAAGCCAAAAGGAGCCTCCTCCCCTTCTCCAGTCACATGACACAGCCAAGATGAGGCTCCTCCCCTTCTCCGGTCACATGACACAGCCAAGAGGAGGCTCCTCCCCCTTCTCCAGTCACATGACACAGCCAAGATGAGGCCCCTCCCATTCTCCAGTCACATGACACAGCCTAGAGGAGGCTCCTCCCATTCTCCAGTCACATGACACAGCCTAGAGGAGGTTCCTCCCCTTCTCCGGTCACATGACACAGCCAAGAGGAGGCTCCTCCCCCCTACTCCAGTCACATGACACAGCCAAGATGAGGCCCCTCCCATTCTCCAGTCACATGACAAAGCCTAGAGGAGGCTCCTCCCCTTCTCCAGTTACATGACACAGCCAAGAGGAGGCTCCTCCCCTTCTCCAGTCACATGACACAGTCTAGAGGAGGCTTTTCCCCTTCTCCAGTCACATGACACAGCTTAGAGGAGGCTCCTCCCCTTCTCCAGTCACATGACACAGCTTAGAGGAGGCTCCTCCCCTTCTCCAGTCACATGACACAGCCAAGAGGAGGCTCCTCCCCTTCTCCAGTCACATGACACAGCCAAGAGGAGGCTCCTCCCCTTCTCCAGTCACATGACACAACCAAGATGAAGCCCCTCCCCTTCCCTAGTCACATGACACAGCCAAGAGGAGGCTCCTCCCCTTCTCCAATCACATGACACAGCCAAGATGAGGCTCCTCCCCTTCTCCAGTCACATGACACAACCAAGAGGAGGCCCCTCCCATTCTCCAGTCACATGACACAGCCTAGAGGAGGCTCCTCCCCTTGTACAGTCACATGACACAGCCTAGAGGAGGCTCCTCCCCTTCTCCGGTTACATGACACAGCCAAAAGGAGGCTCCTCCCCTTCTCCAGTCACATGACACAACCAAGATTAGGCCCCTCCCATTTTCCAGTCACATGACACGGTGTTCTATCACCAAGTGTCCGGCTGTCACTAGGTGTCCGAAATGTACTGCGCATGAGCAGCGCATGCGCAGTACGGAGCATTAAGATGTTCGGAAATTGTCGGAAGATGAACGGCGCCTGCGCCGTGAGTCGAGGAGAAGCCCCCACCTTCCAAGCGGACATAGGGTTAGTCAAATTTAGAGGGCCCCTCAGGGGCTCGCTTAGCTCGCCTCGCTGCGCTCGGCTCTTTTATATTCTAACTCTATGTCCACTTGGATGGTGGGGCTTGAAAGTGGACTCACGGCGCAGGCGCCGTTCATCCTCTGGAATTTTCGGAATCATGGTGTCCTGTGTACTGTGCATGCGCAGTACACCTCGGACACTTCGTCATGGGGGACTGGTAATGATACAACGGCCTAGAGGAGGCTCCTCCCATTCTCCAGTCATATGCCACAGCCAAGAGGAGGCTCCTCCCCCTTCTCCAATCACATGACACAGCCAAGAGGAGGCTTCTCCAGTCACATGACACAGCCTAGAGGAGGCTCCTCCCCTTCTCCGGTCACATGACACAGCCAAGACGAGGCTCATCCCCTTCTCCAGTTACATGACACAGCCTAGAGGAGGCTCCTCCCCTTCTCCAGTCACATGACACAACCAGGAGGAGGCCCCTCCCCTTCTCCAGTCACATGACACAGCCAAGAGGAATCTTCTCCAGTCACATGACACAGCCTAGAGGAGGCTCCTCCCCTTCTCCAGTCAAATGACACAGCCTAGAGGAGGCTCCTTCCCTTCTCCAGTCACAAGACACAGCCAAGAGGAGGCCCCTCCCCCTTCTCCAGTCACATGACACAGCCAAGATGAGGCTCCTCCCGTTCTCTAGTCACATGAAACAGCCAAGAGGAGGCTCCTCCCCTTCTCCAGTCACATGACACAGCTTAGAGGAGGCTACTCCCCTTCTCCAGTCACATGACACAGCCAAGAGGAGGCTCCTCCCCTTCTCCAGTCACATGACACAGCCAAGAGGAGGCTTCTCCAGTCACATGACACAGCCTAGAGGAGGCTCCTCCCCTTCTCCAGTCACATGACACAGCCAATAGGAGGCTCCTCCCCTTCTCCAGTCACATGACACAGCCAAGATGAGGCCCCTTCCATTCTCCAATCACATGACACAGCCTAGAGGAGGCTCCTCCCATTCTCCAGTCACATGACAAAGCCAAGATGAGGCCCCTCCCCTTCTCCAGTTACATGACACAGCCTAGAGGAGGCTCCTCCCCCTTCTCCGGTCACAAGACACAGCCAAGACGAGGCTCCTCCCCTTCTCCAATCACATGACACAACCAAGAGGAGGCCCCTCCCCTTCTCCAGTCACATGACACAGCCAAGAGGAATCTTCTCCAGTCACATGACACAACCTAGAGGAGGCTCCTCCCTTTCTTCAGTCACATGACACAGCCTAGAGGAGGCTCCTCCCCTTCTCCGGTCACATGACACAGCCAAGAGGAGGCTCCTCCCCCTACTCCAGTCACATGACACAGCCAAGATGAGGCCCCTCCCATTCTCCAGTCACATGACAATCCTAGAGGAGGCTCCTCCCCTTCTCCAGTCACATGACACAGCCAAGAGGAGGCTCCTCCCTTTCTCCAGTCACATGACACAGCCAAGATGAGGCCCCTCCTCTTCTCCAGTCACATGACACAGTCTAGAGGAGGCTTCTCCAGTCACATGACACAGCCTAGAGGAGGCTCCTCCCCTTCTCCAGTCACATGACACAGCCTAGAGGAGGCTCCTCCCCTTCCCCGGACACATGACACAGCCAAGAGGAGGCTCCTCCCCCTTCTCCGGTCACATGATACAGCCAAGATGAGGCTCCTCCCCTTCTCCAGTTACATGACACAGCCAAGAGGAGGCTCCTCCCCCTTCACTGGTCACATGGCACTGCCTAGAGGAGGCTCCTCCCCTTCTCCAGTCACATGACAAAGCCTAGAGGAGGCTCCTCCCCTTCTCCAGTCACATGACACAGCCTAGAGGAGGCTCCTCCCCTTCTCCGGTCACATGACACAGCCAAGAGGAGGCTCCTCCCCCTACTCCAGTCACATGACACAGCCAAGATGAGGCCCCTCCCATTCTCCAGTCACATGACAAAGCCTAGAGGAGGCTCCTCCCCTTCTCCAGTCACATGACACAGCCAAGAGGAGGCTCCTCCCCTTCTCCAGTCACATGACACAGCCAAGATGAGGCCCCTCCCCTTCTCCAGTCACATGACACAGTCTAGAGAAGGGTTCTCCAGTCACATGACACAGCCTAGAGGAGGCTCCTCCCCTTCTCCAGTCACATGACACAGCCTAGAGGAGGCTCCTCCCCTTCTCCGGACACATGACACAGCCAAGAGGAGGCTCCTCCCCCTTCTCCGGTCACATGACACAGCCAAGACGAGGCTCCTCCCCTTCTCCAGTTACATGACACAGCCAAGAGGAGGCTCCTCCCCCTTTAATGGTCACATGACACTGCCTAGAGGAGGCTCCTCCCCTTCTCCAGTCACATGACAAAGCCTAGAGGAGGCTCCTCCCCTTCTCCAGTCACATGACACAGCCTAGAGGAGGCTCCTCCCCTTCTCCAGTCACATGACACAACCAAGAGGAGGCCCCTCCCCCTTCTCCAGTCACATGACACAGCCAAGAGGAGGCTTCTCCAGTCACATGACACAGCCTAGTGGAGGCTCCTCCCATTCTCCAGTCACATGACACAGCCAAGAGGAGGTTCCTCCCCTTCTCCAGTCACATGACACAGCCAAGAGGAGGCTCCTCCCCTTCTCCAGTCCCATGACACAGCCAAGAGGAGGCTCCTCCCCTTCTCCAGTCCCATGACACAGCCTAGTGGAGGCTCCTCCCCTTCTCCAGCACATGACACAGCTTAGAGGAGGCGCCTCCCCTTCTCCAGTCACATGATACAGCCAAGAGGAGGCTCCTCCCCTTCTCCAGTCACATGACACAACCAAGATGAGGCCCCTCCCCTTCCCCAGTCACATGACACAGCCAAGAGGATGCTCCTCCCCTTCTCCAATCACATGACACAGTCAAGATGAGGCTCCTCCCCTTCTCCAGTCACATGACACAACCAATAGGAGGCTCCTCCCCTTGTACAGTCACATGACACAGCCTTGAGGAGGCTCCTCCCCTTCTCCGGTCACATGACAAAGCCAAAAGGAGCCTCCTCCCCTTCTCCAGTCACATGACACAGCCAAGATGAGGCTCCTCCCCTTCTCCGGTCACATGACACAGCCAAGAGGAGGCTCCTCCCCTTCTCCAGTCACATGACACAGCCAAGATGAGGCCCCTCCCATTCTCCAGTCACATGACACAGCCTAGAGGAGGCTCCTCCCATTCTCCAGTCACATGACACAGCCTAGAGGAGGCTCCTCCCCTTCTCCGGTCACATGACACAGCCAAGAGGAGGCTCCTCCCCCTACTCCAGTCACATGACACAGCCAAGATGAGGCCCCTCCCATTCTCCAGTCACATGACAAAGCCTAGATGAGGCTCCTCCCCTTCTCCAGTCACATGACACAGCCAAGAGGAGGCTCCTCCCCTTCTCCAGTCACATGACACAACTTAGAGGAGGCTACTCCTTCTCCAGTCACATGACACAGCCAAGGGGAGGCTTCTCCAGTCACATGACACAGCCTAGAGGAGGCTCCTCCCCTTCTCCAGTCACATGACACAGCCAAGAGGAGGCTCCTCCCCCTTCTCCAGTCACATGACACAGCAAAGATGAGGCCCCTTCCATTCTCCAATCACATGACACAGCCTAGAGGAGGCTCCTCCCATTCTCCAGTCACATGACACAGCCAAGATGAGGCCCCTCCCCTTCTCCAGTCACATGACACAGCTAAGAGGAGGCTTCTCCAGTCACATGACACAGCCTAGAGGAGGCTCCTCCCCCTTCTCCGGTCACAAGACACAGCCAAGACGAGGCTCCTCCCCTTCTCCAGTTACATGACACAGCCTAGAGGAGGCTCCTCCCCTTCTCCAGTCACATGACACAACCAAGAGGAGGCCCCTCCCCTTCTCCAGTCACATGACACAGCCAAGAGGAATCTTCTCCAGTCACATGACACAACCTAGAGGAGGCTCCTCCCTTTCTCCAGTCACATGACACAGCCTAGAGGAGGCTCCTCCCCTTCTCCGGTCACATGACACAGCCAAGATGAGGGCCCTCCCATTCTCCAGTCACATGACAAAGCCTAGAGGAGGCTCCTCCCCTTCTCCAGTCACATGACACAGCCAAGAGGAGGCTCCTCCCCTTCTCCAGTCACATGACACAGCCAAGATGAGGCCCCTCCCCTTCTCCAGTCACATGACACAGTCTAGAGGAGGCTTCTCCAGTCACATGACACAGCCTAGAGGAGGCTCCTCCCCTTCCCCGGACACATGACACAGCCAAGAGGAGGCTCCTCCCCCTTCTCCGGTCACATGATACAGCCAAGACGAGGCTCCTCCCCTTCTCCAGTTACATGACACAGCCAAGAGGAGTCTCCTCCCCCTTCACTGGTCACATGGCACTGCCTAGAGGAGGTTCCTCCCCTTCTCCAGTCACACGACAAAGCCTAGAGGAGGCTCCTCCCCTTCTCCAGTCACATGACAAAGCCAATAGGAGGCTCCTCCCCTTCTCCAGTCACATGACACAGCCTAGAGGAGGCTCCTCCCCTTCTCCAGTCACATGACACAACCAAGAGGAGGCCCCTCCCCTTCTCCAGTCACATGACACAACCAAGAGGAGGCCCCTCCCCTTCTCCAGTCACATGACACAGCCAAGAGGAGGCTTCTCCAGTCACATGACACAGCCTAGTGGAGGCCCCTCCCATTCTCCAGTCACATGACACAGCCAAGAGGAGGCTCCTCCCCTTCTCCAGTCCCATGACACAGCCAAGAGGAGGCTCCTCCCCTTCTCCAGTCACATGACACAGCCAAGAGGAGGCTCCTCCCCTTCTCCAGTCACATGACACAGCCTAGAGAAAGCTCCTCCCCTTCTCCAGTCACATGACACAACCAAGAGGAGGCCCCTCCCCTTCTCCAGTCACATGACACAGCCTAGAGGAGGCTCCTCCCCTTCTCCAGTCACATGACACAGCCTAGAGGAGGCTACTCCCCTTCTCCAGTCACAAGACACAGCCAAGAGGAATCTTCTCCAGTCACATGACACAGCCTATAGGAGGCTCCTCCCCTTCTCCAGTCACATGACACAGCCTAGAGGAGGCTCCTCCCCTTCTCCAGTCACAAGACACAGCCAAGAGGAGGCCCCTCCCCTTCTCTAGTCACATGAAACAGCCAAGAGGAGGCTCCTCCCCTTATCCAGTCACATGACACAGCTTAGAGGAGGCTACTCCCCTTCTCCAGTCACATGACACAGCCAAGAGGAGGCTTCTCCCCTTCTCCAGTCACATGACACAGCCAAGAGGAGGCTCCTCCCCTTCTCCAGTCCCATGACACAGCCTAGTGGAGGCTCCTCCCCTTCTCCAGTCACATGACACAGCCAAGATGAGGCTCCTCCCCTTCTCCAGTCACATGACACAACCAAGAGGAGCCCCCTCCCATTCTCCAGTCACATGACACAGCCTAGAGGAGGCTCCTCCCCTTGTACAGTCACATGACACAGCCTAGAGGAGGCTCCTCCCCTTCTCCGGTTACATGACACAGCCAAAAGGAGGCTCCTCCCCTTCTCCAGTCACAAGACACAGCCAAGAGGAGGCCCCTCCCCTTCTCTAGTCACATGAAACAGCCAAGAGGAGGCTCCTCCCCTTATCCAGTCACATGACACAGCTTAGAGGAGGCTACTCCCCTTCTCCAGTCACATGACACAGCCAAGAGGAGGCTTCTCCCCTTCTCCAGTCACATGACACAGCCAAGAGGAGGCTCCTCCCCTTCTCCAGTCCCATGACACAGCCTAGTGGAGGCTCCTCCCCTTCTCCAGTCACATGACACAGCCAAGATGAGGCTCCTCCCCTTCTCCAGTCACATGACACAACCAAGAGGAGCCCCCTCCCATTCTCCAGTCACATGACACAGCCTAGAGGAGGCTCCTCCCCTTGTACAGTCACATGACACAGCCTAGAGGAGGCTCCTCCCCTTCTCCGGTTACATGACACAGCCAAAAGGAGGCTCCTCCCCTTCTCCAGTCACATGACACAGCCAAGAGGAGGCTCCTCCCCCTTCTCCGGTCACATGACACAGCCAAGACGAGGCTCCTCCCCTTCTCCAGTTACATGACAAAGCCAAGAGGAGGCTCCTCCCCCTTCACTGGTCACATGACACAGCCTAGAGGAGGCTCCTCCCCTTCTCCAGTCACATGACACAGCCTAGAGGAGGCTCGTCCCCTTCTCCAGTCACATGACACAGCCAAGAGCAGGCTCCTCCCCTTCTCCAGTCACATGACACAGCCTAGAGGAGGCTCCTCCCCTTCTCCAGTCACATGACACAACCAAGATTAGGCCCCTCCCATTTTTCAGTCACATGACACGGCCTAGAGGAGGCTCCTCCCATTCTCCAGTAACATGACACAGCCAAGTGGAGGCTCCTCCCCCTTCTCCAATCACATGACACAGCCAAGAGGAGGCTCCTCCCCTTCTCCAGTCACATGACACAGTCAAGATGAGGCCCCTCCCCTTCTCCAGTCACATGACACAGCCTAGAGGAGGCTCCTCCCCCTTCTCCGGTCACATGACACAGCCAAGACGAGGCTCCTCCCCTTCTCCAGTCACATGACACAACCAAGAGGAGGCCCCTCCCCTTCTCCAGTCACATGACACAGCCAAGAGGAATCTTCTCCAGTCACATGACACAGCCTAGAGGAGGCTCCTCCCCTTCTCCAGTAACATGACACAGCCTAGAGGAGGCTCCTCCCCTTCTCCAGTCACAAGATACAGCCAAGAGGAGGCTCCTCCCCCTTCTCCAGTCACATGACACAGCCAAGATGAGGCTCCTCCCCTTCTCTAGTCATATGAAATAGCCAAGAGGAGGCTCCTCCCCTTCTCCAGTCACATGACACAGCTTAGAGGAGGCTCCTCCCCTTCTCCAGTCCCATGACACAGCCAAGAGTAGGCTCCTCCCCTTCTCCGGTCCCATGACACAGCCTAGTGGAGGCTCCTCCCCCTTCTCTAGTCACATGACACAACCAAGAGGAGGCCCCTCCCCTTCTCCAGTCACATGACACAGCCAAGAGGAATCTTCTCCAGTCCCATGACACAGCCTAGAGGAGGCTCCTCCCCTTCTCCAGTCACATGGCACAGCCAAGAGCAGGCTCCTCCCCTTCTCCAGTCACATGACACAGCCTAGAGGAGGCTCCTCCCCTTCTCCGGTTACATGACACAGCCAAAAGGAGGCTCCTCCCCTTCTCCATTTACATGACAAAGCCAAGAGGAGGCTCCTCCCCCTTCACTGGTCACATGACACAGCCTAGAGGAGGCTCCTCCCCTTCTCCAGTCACATGACACAGCCTAGAGGAGGCTACTCCCCTTCTCCAGTCACAAGACACAGCCAAGAGGAATCTTCTCCAGTCACATGACACAGCCTATAGGAGGCTCCTCCCCTTCTCCAGTCACATGACACAGCCTAGAGGAGGCTCCTCCCCTTCTCCAGTCACATGACACAGCCTAGAGGAGGCTCCTCCCCTTCTCCAGTCACAAGACACAGCCAAGAGGAGGCCCCTCCCCTTCTCTAGTCACATGAAACAGCCAAGAGGAGGCTCCTCCCCTTCTCCAGTCACATGACACAGCTTAGAGGAGGCTACTCCCCTTCTCCAGTCACATGACACAGCCAAGAGGAGGCTTCTCCCCTTCTCCAGTCACATGACACAGCCAAGAGGAGGCTCCTCCCCTTCTCCAGTCCCATGACACAGCCTAGTGGAGGCTCCTCCCCTTCTCCAGTCACATGGCACAGCCAAGATGAGGCTCCTCCCCTTCTCCAGTCACATGACACAACCAAGAGGAGCCCCCTCCCATTCTCCAGTCACATGACACAGCCTAGAGGAGGCTCCTCCCCTTGTACAGTCACATGACACAGCCTAGAGGAGGCTCCTCCCCCTTCTCCGGTTACATGACACAGCCAAAAGGAGGCTCCTCCCCTTCTCCAGTCACATGACACAGCCAAGAGGAGGCTCCTCCCCCTTCTCCGGTCACATGACACAGCCAAGACGAGGCTCCTCCCCTTCTCCAGTTACATGACAAAGCCAAGAGGAGGCTCCTCCCCTTCACTGGTCACATGACACAGCCTAGAGGAGGCTCCTTCCCGTTCTCCAGTCACATGACACAGCCTAGAGGAGGCTCGTCCCCTTCTCCAGTCACATGACACAGCCAAGAGCAGGCTCCTCCCCTTCTCCAGTCACATGACACAGCCTAGAGGAGGCTCCTCCCCTTCTCCAGTCACATGACACAACCAAGATTAGGCCCCTCCCATTTTTCAGTCACATGACACGGCCTAGAGGAGGCTCCTCCCATTCTCCAGTAACATGACACAGCCAAGTGGAGGCTCCTCCCCTTCTCCAGTCACAAGACACAGCCAAGAGGAGGCTCCTCCCCCTTCTCCAGTCACATGACACAGCCAAGAGGAGGCTCCTCCCCTTCTCCAGTCACATGACACAGCTTAGAGGAGGCTCCTCCCCTTCTCCAGTCCCATGACACAGCCAAGAGTAGGCTCCTCCCCTTCTCCGGTCCCATGACACAGCCTAGTGGAGGCTCCTCCCCCTTCTCTAGTCACATGACACAACCAAGAGGAGGCCCCTCCCCTTCTCCAGTCACATGACACAGCCAAGAGGAATCTTCTCCAGTCCCATGACACAGCCTAGAGGAGGCTCCTCCCCTTCTCCAGTCACATGGCACAGCCAAGAGCAGGCTCCTCCCCTTCTCCAGTCACATGACACAGCCTAGAGGAGGCTCCTCCCCTTCTCCGGTTACATGACACAGCCAAAAGGAGGCTCCTCCCCTTCTCCAGTCACATGACACAGCCAAGAGGAGGCTCCTCCCCCTTCTCCGGTCACATGACACAGCCAAGACGAGGCTCCTCCCCTTCTCCATTTACATGACAAAGCCAAGAGGAGGCTCCTCCCCCTTCACTGGTCACATGACACAGCCTAGAGGAGGCTCCTCCCCTTCTCCAGTCACATGACACAGCCTAGAGGAGGCTCGTCCCCTTCTCCAGTCACATGACACAACCAAGAGGAGCCCCCTCCCATTCTCCAGTCACATGACACAGCCTAGAGGAGGCTCCTCCCCTTGTACAGTCACATGACACAGCCTAGAGGAGGCTCCTCCCCTTCTCCGGTTACATGACACAGCCAAAAGGAGGCTCCTCCCCTTCTCCAGTCACATGACACAGCCAAGAGGAGGCTCCTCCCCTTCTCCGGTCACATGACACAGCCAAGACGAGGCTCCTCCCCTTCTCCAGTTACATGACAACGCCAAGAGGAGGCTCCTCCCCTTCACCGGTCACATGACACAGCCTAGAGGAGGCTCCTCCCCTTCTCCAGTCACATGACACAGCCTAGAGGAGGCTCGTCCCCTTCTCCAGTCACATGACACAGCCAAGAGCAGGCTCCTCCCCTTCTCCAGTCACATGACACAGCCTAGAGGAGGCTCCTCCCCTTCTCCAGTCACATGACACAACCAAGATTAGGCCCCTCCCATTTTTCAGTCACATGACACGGCCTAGAGGAGGCTCCTCCCATTCTCCAGTAACATGACACAGCCAAGTGGAGGCTCCTCCCCCTTCTCCAATCACATGACACAGCCAAGAGGAGGCTCCTCCCCTTCTCCAGTCACATGACACAGTCAAGATGAGGCTCCTCCCCTTCTCCAGTCACATGACACAGCCTAGAGGAGGCTCCTCCCCCTTCTCCGGTCACATGACACAGCCAAGACGAGGCTCCTCCCCTTCTCCAGTCACATGACACAACCAAGAGGAGGCCCCTCCCCTTCTCCAGTCACATGACACAGCCAAGAGGAATCTTCTCCAGTCACATGACACAGCCTAGAGGAGGCTCCTCCCCTTCTCCAGTAACATGACACAGCCTAGAGGAGGCTCCTCCCCTTCTCCAGTCACAAGATACAGCCAAGAGGAGGCTCCTCCCCCTTCTCCAGTCACATGACACAGCCAAGATGAGGCTCCTCCCCTTCTCTAGTCATATGAAATAGCCAAGAGGAGGCTCCTCCCCTTCTCCAGTCACATGACACAGCTTAGAGGAGGCTCCTCCCCTTCTCCAGTCCCATGACACAGCCAACAGTAGGCTCCTCCCCTTCTCCGGTCCCATGACACAGCCTAGTGGAGGCTCCTCCCCCTTCTCTAGTCACATGACACAACCAAGAGGAGGCCCCTCCCCTTCTCCAGTCACATGACACAGCCAAGAGGAATCTTCTCCAGTCCCATGACACAGCCTAGAGGAGGCTCCTCCCCTTCTCCAGTCACATGGCACAGCCAAGAGCAGGCTCCTCCCCTTCTCCAGTCACATGACACAGCCTAGAGGAGGCTCCTCCCCTTCTCCGGTTACATGACACAGCCAAAAGGAGGCTCCTCCCCTTCTCCAGTCACATGACACAGCCAAGACGAGGCTCCTCCCCCTTCTCCGGTCACATGACACAGCCAAGACGAGGCTCCTCCCCTTCTCAATTTACATGACAAAGCCAAGAGGAGGCTCCTCCCCTTCACTGGTCACATGACACAGCCTAGAGGAGGCTCCTCCCCTTCTCCAGTCACATGACACAGCCTAGAGGAGGCTACTCCCCTTCTCCAGTCACAAGACACAGCCAAGAGGAATCTTCTCCAGTCACATGACACAGCCTATAGGAGGCTCCTCCCCTTCTCCAGTCACATGACACAGCCTAGAGGAGGCTCCTCCCCTTCTCCAGTCACATGACACAGCCTAGAGGAGGCTCCTCCCCTTCTCCAGTCACATGACACAGCTTAGAGGAGGCTACTCCCCTTCTCCAGTCACATGACACAGCCAAGAGGAGGCTTCTCCCCTTCTCCAGTCACATGACACAGCCAAGAGGAGGCTCCTCCCCTTCTCCAGTCCCATGACACAGCCTAGTGGAGGCTCCTCCCCTTCTCCAGTCACATGGCACAGCCAAGATGAGGCTCCTCCCCTTCTCCAGTCACATGACACAACCAAGAGGAGCCCCCTCCCATTCTCCAGTCACATGACACAGCCTAGAGGAGGCTCCTCCCCTTGTACAGTCACATGACACAGCCTAGAGGAGGCTCCTCCCCTTCTCCGGTTACATGACACAGCCAAAAGGAGGCTCCTCCCCTTCTCCAGTCACATGACACAGCCAAGAGGAGGCTCCTCCCCCTTCTCCAGTCACATGACACAGCCAAGACGAGGCTCCTCCCCTTCTCCAGTTACATGACAAAGCCAAGAGGAGGCTCCTCCCCCTTCACTGGTCACATGACACAGCCTAGAGGAGGCTCCTTCCCGTTCTCCAGTCACATGACACAGCCTAGAGGAGGCTCGTCCCCTTCTCCAGTCACATGACACAGCCAAGAGCAGGCTCCTCCCCTTCTCCAGTCACATGACACAGCCTAGAGGAGGCTCCTCCCCTTCTCCAGTCACATGACACAACCAAGATTAGGCCCCTCCCATTTTTCAGTCACATGACACGGCCTAGAGGAGGCTCCTCCCATTCTCCAGTAACATGACACAGCCAAGTGGAGGCTCCTCCCCTTCTCCAGTCACATGACACAGCCAAGAGGAGGCTCCTCCCCCTTCTCCAGTCACATGACACAGCCAAGAGGAGGCTCCTCCCCTTCTCCAGTCACATGACACAGCTTAGAGGAGGCTCCTCCCCTTCTCCAGTCCCATGACACAGCCAAGAGTAGGCTCCTCCCCTTCTCCGGTCCCATGACACAGCCTAGTGGAGGCTCCTCCCCCTTCTCTAGTCACATGACACAACCAAGAGGAGGCCCCTCCCCTTCTCCAGTCACATGACACAGCCAAGAGGAATCTTCTCCAGTCCCATGACACAGCCTAGAGGAGGCTCCTCCCCTTCTCCAGTCACATGGCACAGCCAAGAGCAGGCTCCTCCCCTTCTCCAGTCACATGACACAGCCTAGAGGAGGCTCCTCCCCTTCTCCGGTTACATGACACAGCCAAAAGGAGGCTCCTCCCCTTCTCCAGTCACATGACACAGCCAAGAGGAGGCTCCTCCCCCTTCTCCGGTCACATGACACAGCCAAGACGAGGCTCCTCCCCTTCTCCATTTACATGACAAAGCCAAGAGGAGGCTCCTCCCCCTTCACTGGTCACATGACACAGCCTAGAGGAGGCTCCTCCCCTTCTCCAGTCACATGACACAGCCTAGAGGAGGCTCGTCCCCTTCTCCAGTCACATGACACAGCCAAGAGGAGGCTCCTCCCCTTCTCCAGTCACATGACACAGCCTAGAGGAGGCTCGTCCCCTTCTCCAGTCACATGACACAGCCAAGAGGAGGCTCCTCCCCTTCTCCAGTCACATGACACAGCCTAGAGGAGGCTCCTCCCCCTTCTCCAGTCACATGACACAGCCAAGATGAGGCTCCTCCCCTTCTCTAGTCACATGAAACAGCCAAGAGGAGGCTCCTCCCCTTCTCCAGTCACATGACACAGCTTAGAGGAGGCTCCTCCCCTTCTCCAGTCCCATGACACAGCCAAGAGTAGGCTCCTCCCCTTCTCCAGTCCCATGACACAGCCTAGTGGAGGCTCCTCCCCCTTCTCTAGTCACATGACACAACCAAGAGGAGGCCCCTCCCCTTCTCCAGTCACATGACACAGCCAAGAGGAATCTTCTCCAGTCCCATGACACAGCCTAGAGGAGGCTCCTCCCCTTCTCCAGTCACATGGCACAGCCAAGAGCAGGCTCCTCCCCTTCTCCAGTCACATGACACAGCCTAGAGGAGGCTCCTCCCCCTTCTCCGGTTACATGACACAGCCAAAAGGAGGCTCCTCCCCTTCTCCAGTCACATGACACAGCCAAGAGGAGGCTCCTCCCCCTTCTCCGGTCACATGACACAGCCAAGAGGACGCTCCTCCCCTTCTCCAGTCACAAGACACAGCCAAGAGGAGGCTCCTCCCCCTTATCTAGTCACATGACACAGCCAAGATGAGGCTCCTCCCCTTCTCCAGTCACATGCCCTTCTCCAGTCACTTCTCCAATCACATGACACAGCCTAGAGGAGGCTCCTCCCCTTCTTCAGTCACATGACACAGCCTAGAGGAGGCCCCTCCCCCTTCTCCAGTCACATGACACAGCCAAGATAAGGCCCCTCCCATTCTCCAGTCACATGACGCAGCCTAGAGGAGGCTCCTCCCATTCTCCAGTCACATGACACAGCCTAGAGGAGGCTCCTCCCCTTCTCCAGTCACATGACACAACCAAGACGAGGCCCCTTCCCTTCTCCAGTCACATGACACAGCCAAGAGGAGGCTTTTCCAATCACATGACACAGCCAAGAGGAGGCTTTTCCAATCACATGACACAGCCAAGATGAGGCTCCTCCCCTTCTCCGGTCACATGACACAGCCAAGATGAGGCCCCTCCCCTTCTCCAGTCACATGACACAGCCAAGAGGAGGCTTCTCCAGTCACATGACACAGCCTAGATGAGGCTCCTCCCCTTCTCCAGTCACATGACACAGCCAAGAGGAGGCTCCTCCCCTTCTCCAATCACATGACACAGCCTAGAGGCTCCTCCCCTTCTCCAGTCACATGACACAGCCAATAGGAGGCTCCTCCCCTTCTCCAGTCACATGACACAGCCTAGAGGAGGCTCCTCCCCTTCTCCAGTCACATGACACAACCAAGAGGAGGCCCCTCCCCTTCTCCAGTCACATGACACAGCCAAGAGGAGGCTTCTTCAGTCACATGACACAGCCTAGTGGAGGCTCCTCCCATTCTCCAGTCACATGACACAGCCAAGAAGAGGCTCCTCCCCTTCTCCAGTCCCATGACACAGCCAAGAGGAGGCTCCTCCCCTTCTCCAGTCCCATGACACAGCCAAGAGGAGGCTCCTCCCCTTCTCCAGTCCCATGACACAGCCAAGAGGAGGCTCCTCCCATTCTCCAGTCACATGACACAGCCAAGAGGAGGCTCCTCCCCTTCACTGGTCACATGACACAGCCTAGAGGAGGCTCCTCCCCTTCTCCAGTCACATGACGCAGCCAAGAGGAGACTCCTCCCCTTCTCCAGTCACATGACACAGCCAAGAGGAGGCTCCTCCTCCCTTCTCCAGTCACATGACAAAGCCTAGAGGAGGCTCCTCCCATTCTCCAGTCACATGACACAGCCTAAACGAGGCTCCTCCTTTTCGTCGGAAAGTCCTATGGAGCCAACACACGGCGGATTTTCCGTCAACATGGTCCGATCCGACATTTTCCGTCGGAATTTCGACCGTGTGTACGGGGCATTAGAGTCTTACGGGACAACCGCTACTTCCCTCCCTTGTTTATCTTAGAAGTGGTTTTAAGTGTCCATCATGGTTGTTTGGTGGTTTTCTGTGCTTTGTTTTGCAGCTTGTCGGAGACCACACAATAAGGCCCCTTTCACACTGGGGCGGTGCGGGCGTCGGCGGTAAAGTGGCGCTATATTTAGGTGCATCCCTACTTTGTAGGATTGCTCCAATGTTTCAGATCCAGATAGAATGAAACAACTTAAAAATAGCCAGATGGTGTCTTTACTGGATACGAAGGACCCCAAATTATAAGGCTATTCCTCCAATCCACTCCGGAGCGACAGACCAGCCACAGATCCACAGCAGGAATGCCAAGATAGGATATTAACCACTTCAGCCCCGGACCAATTGGCAGCCAAAGGACCAGGCCCCTTTTTGCGATTCGGCACTGCGTCGCTTTAACTGACAATTGCGCGGTCGTGCGACGTAGCTCCCAAACAAAATTGGCGTCCTTTTTTTCCCACAAATGGAGCTTTCTTTTGGTGGTATTTGATCGCCCCTGCGGTTTTTATTTTTTGCGCTATATAAACAAAAATAGAGCGACAATTTTGAAAAAAATGCAATATTTTTTACTTTTTGCTATAATAAATATCCCCAAAAAATATATAAAAAAACATTTTTTTTCCTCAGTTTAGGCCGATACGTATTCTTCTACATATTTTTGGTAAAAAAAAAAAATCGCAATAAGCGATTATTGATTAGTTTGCGCAAAAGTTATAGCGTTTACAAAATAGGGGATAGTTTTATAGCATTTTTATTAGTAATGGCGGCGATCAGCGATTTTTATTGTGACTGCGACATTATGGCGGACACATCGGACATTTTTGACACATTTGTCATTTATACAGAAATCAGTGCTATTTAAATAGCACTGATTCCTATGTAAATGACAGTTGTAGTGAAGGGGTTAACCACTAGGGGGCGGGGAGGAGTCAGTGTGACGTGTTGTGTTTTTTTTACAGTAGGGGGGTGTGGCTGTACGTCTGACATCATTGATCGGCGTTCCCGATGACAGGGAACCGCCGATCACTGACAGTCAGTGTAGGAAGCGCGGGGAGAGGTTTGTTTACATAGACCTCTCCCCGTTCTTCAGCTCCGTAACCCGATCGCGGGATACCAGCGGCGATCGGGTCGCTGGTCCCGCGGCCGTGGTCACGGAGCTCCCGACCGGGCCGGCAAATTAAAGGGGACGTACCCGTACGTAATTTTGCCTGCCCGTGCCATTTTGTAGACGTATATCTACATGAGGCGGTCGGGAAGCGGTTAACTTCCCTTCCCTATCAGCTGTGATACTCCATCTGGTTGATTCAAATGCGATAGCTGCTCTCCTCTGTCTCAAGTGATAGGCAGTGGGATAGTTTTTTTAAAACTATTTCCCTTTACTCCAGGATTCCTCCAAATAGTTTTGCCAATGGTTGGTTAAAAGAAAAAGAAGATGTATCAATCTGCCACATCACAGGGCGTTTGACCCTTATATTTGGGGTCCTTCGTATCCGGTAAGAGGCCATCTCGCTATTTTTAAGTTGTTTGTTTCTATTTGGATCTGAAACATTGGAGCAATCCCTCAAAGTGAAGGGGCAGCAGTCCAAGTCATCTAAATTAATGTTTTTTGCTAATCTGTTTCAATTTGGACAATTCTTTGATACATCAATCTAAATATTTGTGTGGCTTTTTAAGTTTCACTAGTTCATATGATATTTTTTATTCATCAAAACGTCTCACTAAAAAATAACAACCTTTTTTTTTTACCAAACTTAATACTCAATTTCAGAGCCAAGATTGCGATCACATGACTGGCCAGTTCTCTCCTCTTCCCCTCCCGAGTGATGTCAGCGGGGGAATCTCGGCCCCTCCCGCTGCATCTGTCAGAGGAGAAAAGGAGAGATCCGGCCGGTCATGTGATCGCAATCTCGGCTCAGAAATTAGGTATTTACAGCATTTATTTTTTTATAAATCACACACAGGGGGATACTACATTAGGAGGCAATGCTGATGGTGTATACATGTTAGAGTGGTTTAACAACCATTCACATTGCAACACAGCCTAATGAGACATGTTGCATTTTATCACAGCGCATCGGGCTGAATCACACTGCATCGTTGGGCAGCGCAAATGTGTACATTTTGTACACTTCACATTCGCACATCACACTGCCCCCTTCCACAGTCAGCAATGCAGAGCAGCCAGAACAGTGAATCACTCCAGCTGCTCTGCGATTTACCAGCTGTAAATTCGCCCTTACAGAGATCATACTTTCAGGGCTTGGATGGTGGAAGCAGTACATATACCAATACAGTATATCAAACGAAGGCACTGATGAATCGAACCACTGCTTCTAACAAGCCCATTGCAGAAACACATTCTTATCAGATTTTAATCACCCAGCTCTCCAGAGAGGAATAGTAACATTAACCACACATCCTGGCAGTCAGGCAGAGGCAAGTATACATAATTGTGATCAATTTTATTTTTCAATGGTTTCTTTAAGCCATTTATATTGGGGGGGGGGGGGGGGGGGGTCAGGGTTGTAAGTAAGGTGGATCTTCCATTTTCATGGAAGGTCCACTTTAGTAAAGCATTGCCCCCTCTTCCATTCTTCCAAGAAGCTTCCATTCCTCCAAAGCAATAAGCTGCGCTCTAACTCCTGACCAAATCCTGGTCTTGAATAAGTAGTCAGCACCATGGTGAAGATCTGCTGGTAAATATATATTTATTGACATTTACAGTAAAGCTAAAAACCACTGGTCCCAAAAATGTGTCAAGTGTCCGATCTGTCTGCCATGTCGCAGTCCCGCTAAAAATCGCAGATCACCTCCATTACTAGTAAAAAAAAAAAAAAAAATAATAATAATAAAAATGCCATAAATCTATCCCCTAGTTTGTAGACGCTATAACTTTGCGCAAACCAATCAATATCTCAGTTTTTTGCAATTTTTTTACCAAAAATATGTAGAATACATATTGGCCTAAACTGATGAAGAAATTTGTTTTTTAAAAACTCTTTTGGGGATATTATAGCAAAAAGTAAAAAATATATATTTATTTTTTCAAAAAATTTTTTGTTTATAGCGCAAAAAATAAAAACCGCAGAGGTTATCAAATACCACCAAAATAAAGCTCTATCTATGGGGGCTGAAGTGGTTAAAAATCTGCAGCCACAGTATTTGTTGCATCCCCTGCAACAAAAATTAAATTTTTAGTGAGATTCTCCCTATAGGAAATTACATCTAAAGGGATGCAGGCCCAGCAGCTTTCCTAATTAGTGCCCTGCGACAGCACAGCTGATTGATAATTATGAAACTACGCCCATTCGACTCACTCAGAACCAGTGGGAGCTGGTGATCCATCAGTCAGACCCCCCCACCACCACCACGTCGCTCCCCACCCCACACTATCCCCCCAGCCTGCCACCGCACACCGACAATATCACCCTCTCGCCTGTCAGCCCCACACTTATCCCGTGCAGGTCACGGCATGCGATGCAGGGTTTGGGCTTTTCTCAACAAAAGTGGAGTTACGCTTTAAATTAAGTAAATACAAAACATCTTTATAAATGTAAAATATTCAATGAAAATAGTATCACAAATCACACACACGTACGTGTGTGTGTGCGTGTGTGTGTGTGTGTGTGTGCGCGTGCGTGTGTGTGTGTGTGTGTGTGTGTGTGTGTGTGTGTGTATATATATATATATACATATACACATACACACACACACACACACAAAAACACACACACACACACACACACTATACTACCAAAAGTATTGGGACGCCTGCCTTTACATGTTTATGAACTTCAATGGCATCCCAGTCTTAGTCTGTAGGGTTCAATATTGAGTTGGCCCACACTTTGCAGCTATAACAGCTTCAACTCAGCAGCCACAGTATTTGTAGCTGCTGACTTTAATTACATTTTTCCCCCAGTCTAGAACTCCGCTTTAAATGAATAGGCTGCTGTACCTGCACAAGTGTGAACCAAGCCACGGTCCGACCAATCGCATGTTTCCTGCATGTCATGTGTAGGGGAGCCCTTTCATTTCAATAGGCTGCCATACACATGAAAAACACGGAAAAGCCCCTGACCCTATTCCATAAAATCAGATGCGCAGAAGTGACATCAATGTTTAGGGTTGGTTCACACCTACAGGTGCAACCGAGCACGCGCGCATTTATACGTAATTCAATAGGCTGCCCTACGCGCAAGAAACTCAAAAAATAAGTTCTTGACTTCGTTCCCGAAATATGGCACACCGAAGCGCATGCTGTTTGAATTCGTGGTGCGCCATTAAAAATGAATGGCACCACTGCACATTTGTTAAAGGTCGGTGCTTTTCTGTGCATGTCGGAAACGCGCACAAAATTGTGTGCCATTTTTTGCTATACAGCACTGTGTTACTTTAACTGACAATCGTCGTGCTGACGCTGTACCCAAATAAAACATATGTCTCTTTTTTCCCAAAAATATTGAATTTCTTCAATAATTTAGGTCAATATGTATTCTGCTACATATTTTTGGTAAAATCCCAACAAGCGTATATTGATTGGCTTGCGCAAAAGTTACAGCGTCTACAAACTATGGGATATAGTTATGGAATTTTTATTTTGTACTAGTAATGGCGATCATCGACTTGTAGCGGGACTGCGTTATAGCGGCGGACAAATCGGATACCTGACACTTTTTTGGGAAACAGTGACACCAATGCAGTGATCAGTGCTAAAAATATGCAGTCACTGTACTAATGACACTGGCAGGGAAGGGATTAACATCTAAGGCGATCAAAGGGTTAAAAGTGTGCCCAACTATGTGTAATGTGTGTGCTGTTTTAATTACGCAATGTGCTGTTTTTTTTACTGCCTGCTTTGCGGAAAGAAAAAAGCAGCACATTGTTGATGTTAGAAGAGAGCCTTGTGTTTGTTTACCTACATAGGGCTCTCTACGATAAAGTCTGGAGACAATTGTCGGGTGCCAGTGACCAATCAGCGTCTGACAGCTGGGGTGCTCTCTACCCTGGAGCTTGGATCACATACTAGGTAGTAGGTACGTGATCCAGTGCAGAGCGGCCACCCTGCCACAACATATCTGCAGTGGACGGTCGTAAAGCAGTTACCATTGGTGCAGTGGCGCCATGACTCTGCAAACGCCATGCACTTTGGCACACATACCTGTGACCCCAACCTTACCCCTTGATGACCACCCGCAGTACATTTACGGCATTACTTTGACGGCAAATACCTTAACTGTAGCTCCCATAGCCCTGGTATTTTTTGTACTGTAGGCAATTCTGCGTCTGATAAAAGTGGTCCAGGTGACGGCTTCTCCACGGGACCACTTTTAGAGGCAGCGAGAGAGGTGCCCCCTCCCCTCTTTCTGCTCGTCTCCAGGATTACTGGACCTGACGGTTAGACCGGAGCCAATCCGATCCATTGGATGCCTTGGCAGGAAGCCAGGTGAGGGCAAGATAGCCCCCACTCGGTTCTATGCCCTTGGAGGACGAGAGTAACGTCGGACATCTCTTCCGCCTTTCAGCCTTAAAAGGGAAAAAAAAAAAAAAAAAAATTCCCTTAAAGACAAAATTACCTTTTTTTTTTTGCTTTAAAAAGGGTAAAAGGAGTGATTTGGGGTATTTTTGACCCCAGATCTCTCAAAGAGGACCTGTCATGCTTATTTCTATTACAAGGGATGTTTACATTGCTTGCAATAAGAATAAACATGATAAAAAAATAAATAAATAGGACAGTAAAAAAAAAAAAAAAAAATTAAATAAGAAAAAAAAAAATAAAACTGTAAAATTAAAAACCCTGTCTCTCCATGCTCGCACGCAGAAGCAAACACATACAAAGTCGCATCCGCATATGTAAACGGTGTTCACACCACACATGAGGTATCGCCACGATCGTTAGAGCAAGAGCAATAATCCTAGCACCTAAACCTTCTCTGTAACTCTGAACAGGTAATCTGTAAAAACAATTCTAGCAAAAAATACAACTATTTAAACTTGTAAACAAAAAGTTCCAGAAAAGGCCTGGTCTTAAAGTGCTTAACAGAACTGCTGCAAAAGCGCGTGCATTAGCAAATGTGTGGGGGTGCTATTAACATTTAGGTTTGGTTACCACCTACAGGTGCAACTAAGCTCACGGGGGGGGGTTTTCTCATGTGTCCCTGACCCTTGTCCAAACATGCACAGCACCGAACTGAATGGTGCTGGTGCATAGGGTGCCATTAATATTTAGACTTGGTTCACACCTACAGGTGCGACCAAGATCACACACATTTCTTCACGTTCACACAGGTCTAGTGTACAGCAGCCCATTCATTTCAGTGGGCTGCCCTGCGAGCTAGAAACATGGAAAATACATCCCTGAGGCTATGTTCACACCCCCACAGGTGCTATTAAATATGCAAAATTTCCACACATCATATTTAGGGCAGCCTATACCTTTTAATGGGCTGTCCTATGTGTGAGATACGCGGAAAAGCAGTCCCTGACCATTTTCCAAAGATGCGCTGCACCAAAGTGCATGGTGCCGCAGCACCATGTCGTTCAGCATGTGTCAAAACACATGCATTAACAGATGCGTGGGGCTACCAATAACAGTTAGGCTTGGTTCATCCCTACAGTTGCAACTGGGCGCACACATTTATGTACATTTTTACTGGGCTGCCCTATATGGGAGAAACACTGAAAAGAAGTCCCTGAAACTTTCCAGAAATGCACCAAACCACATGGTGCACAATTTTCTTCATGTCCCCAACACACATAGATGTGAACTTAGCCTGAATAGAACTGCCTCAAAAACACATGCATTAGCAGATGCATGGGAATGCCATTAACACTTAAGCTTGGTTCAAACCTACAGATGAGACAGAACGCATTACCATGTGTTGTGTATGGCAACCCATTAATTTCTACGTTCTGCCCTATGCACAAAAGATGTGGAAAAGCAGTGCCTGACCCATTTTCAAAAATACACAACAGCATGGTGGTTTGGCATGCATGAAAGTGTGTGTTAGTAGATGTGTGGGTGTTCCATTAACAAATGTAATGGCACCACCACACATCTTCTAAAGGGCAGCGCATTTCTGTACTGTAAAATTCTGCACACATTCCCAAAACGCATTGATGTGCACCTAGCCTTAATGGCATCACCACAAAAAAAACAAGCATTATCAGATGCATGGGGGGTTAATATTTAGGCTTAGTTCACACATATGAGCCACGTGTGTTTTTAGTGTGTTCCCGTGCGTCATGTGTGTGGAAGCCAAATATTTTAATGGGCTGCCCTACAAGTGAGAAATTCTGAAAAGAAGTCCCTGAACTTATTTCCAAAAATTTGCTGCACCATGGGGTTTGGCGGCTGCATTTGCAGATGCATGAAGGTGCTATTAACAATTAATGGCACTGCCATGCATCTGCTAAAGTGCAGTGCGTTTGTCCGTTTCAGGACGGCGCACAATTTTGCGCACATTCCCAACACTAATAGCAGTGAACCTAGCCTAAAGTCTAGTACACACAAGCCAAATGTCTGGCGACATCGGCTGATTCAATAAAAAAAAAAAAAAAAAAAAAAAAAAAGTGGTCAACATTTGGCCCGTGTATATGGCAGCCGGCCCGACAGAAGCCAGCCGTGTGGCCAGCTTATGTTGGACAAGCATGCTGGAAAACCATCAGCCAACCAGCTCATCGCTCTCAGTCAATAGCTGAGAGTGCTGACCAGACTGTTTTGGCATGGGTGGGGTCCCCCTGTCAGCACACAACAGCTCAAATCGCTGTACTAACGTTGGATTGTTAGTACAGCGGCTCCCGCTGGGTTTAACAAAGAACCCCGATAGTGTGTACTAGGCTTTAATGACATTACTGCAGAAATTAGCTTGTTCGTTTACACCACAAGGCAGGATTTCCTGTTACCTCTACAGGGCAGTAAGTGAAGAATCAGACATAAAAAAATTAAATAAAACCTAATAGATGTTTAAACCTACTTTTAGCTTTAGATATACTGTACTTTAATAAACCTGTGCTGAGAGAAATATGGGAGCTGCCACTGCAGAACTCTATCTGAAAATACTAATTGCCTGGCTTTGTCTAGCTTCAGTAAATTTGAGTCTTTTACCCTGAAAATCAAACAGGTTGGAAAATCTGAAATACGGTATGAGGCCAGTGCATCTGCAAATATTGGGGGGAAAAAAAAGGGATTGGAACGACAGCCAAGCAACTAGCATTTTTAGAAGATTTAACCGCTTCAATACAGGGCTTTTAAACACCCTTCCTTACCAGAGCACTTTTTGCGATTCGGCACTGCGTCGCTTTAACTAACAATTGCGCGGTCGTGCGACGTTACACCCAAACAAAATTGACGTCCTTTTTTTCCACAAATAGAGCTTTATTTTGGTGGTATTTGATCGCCCCTGCGGTTTTTATTTTTTGCGCTATAAACAAAAGAAGAGCGACAATTTTGAAAAAAAACACAATATTTTTTACTTTTTGCTATAATAAATATCCCATTTTTAAAAAAAAAAAAATTTTTTTTCCTCAGTTTAGGCCGATACGTATTCTTCTACATATTTTTGGTAAAAAAAAAAAAAAAAAAAATCGCAATAAGCGTATATTGATCGGTTTGCGCAAAAGTTATAGCGTCTACAAAATAGGGGATAGATTTATTGCATTTTTTTTTTTTTTTTTTACTAGTAATGGCGGCGACCTGCGATTTTTTTTTCGTGACTGCGACATTGCGGCGGACACTTCGGACACTTTTGACACATTTTTGGAACCATTCACATTTACACAGCGATCGTTGCTATAAAATTGCAATGATTACTGTGTAAATGTGACTGTCAGGGAAGGGGTTAACACTAGAGGGCGCTGGAGGGGTTAATGTGTGTCCCTAATAGGAGTGATTCTAACTGTAGGGGGAGGGGACTTAAGGGGAGGAGACCGATCATGTGATCCTCTGTACTGGGATCACATGATCGGTCTCCTCCCCGCTGACAGGAGGTGGAGCTGTGTGTTTACACACACAGCTCCACGGTCCCGCCCAGTCCCGTTGTTTTAACGGGCAATCGCGGCCGCCGGGCACTCGCACCGGGTCCCGAGCGATGCCGCCGGCGGCGCGCGCGCGCGCCCCCAGGCGGCCGGGAATCCGAGGACGTCATATGACGCCCACCCAGGATGGTAGATCCACCTTGTGGGCGTCATATGACTATACGCGGGTATTAAAGTGGTTAATGTATGGATAAATTAAAGTACATTTATTAGCGCCTAACACCTAAAAACCCAGCATGCTAAAAGCCTCTAAGAGGTGCCACCCCATAAATCTCCATACCTCCCTGCAGAATGTGTACTTTAAAGTGTCAAACACAGAGATGAAAGCGGAGTTTGGAGGATTCCAAGGCATTTAGGAGCATTAAAAAATAAATAAATAAACCATAAGAGGTGCCACCCCATAAATCCCTGTACCTCCCTACAGAATGTGTGGTAGTATAATTTTGATTATAGAAAAAAAGTGCAGCGCAAACAATATATAAATTAAAAGTTCATGTCCAAAAGGTGCAGAGTGATGTGGATGAGAACACCCGGTGACTGTAAATTTTCAATAAAATTTCTCAGTGACAAATACTCCACCATACGGATAAGGTACTCTTACCAGATGCGATAATCAAATGCGCATGGACCCAATCAGGGATTAGAGTGAGACACTGATCCGACCACAATGCGATCTGGGGCTGTGTGTTGACCAGGGAACCAGGATTATCTTTAGTTTGAAGATGCAGCTCCAAAATAAAATATTTGATCCACCATGGAAATGTATCATACAGATAAAATCCCCAGAAAGAAAAAGAAGGATGCGATCTCAGTGCAGACTGTAAGTAGTCTTCATTTATTAAAAAGCACAAATAAAAACGCTCCCATATGAGCGGTGCAGGCTGTACATACTCTGAGGCAATAGAGCACAGTGTGAAAAAAAAAAAAAACTGTTTAAAAACCACGGTATAATGCCGCTGTGAGATTCAATGGGACGCGGGTGACCGGCATACACGATAGCTCCTCCCCCGTACGCACGTTACGTCCTATGGACTTCGTCATCGGTGGCTGGAGCTATCTAGTCACCTCGTGTAATTAATATAGAAGCCAAGGCGGTCCGTAAGCAGCGTGATATGTGCGGGGCACGTCGAAGCCGGAAGTCCAAGCACTGGACGCTCTCCTCCTCACACATAACATCGCTAATGGGGACACCAATAGGCATACTTAAAAGTAATAAAAAAAAAAAAAAAAAAAAAAAAAACTTTTAAATCATATTCATATATTAAATAAAGATGCGTGTAAGACAGCATATGAATCCTTAGCCACCAATAACAAAAGCTTAAAGCTTAATAGAGGAAAAAATCCAATATATGTGAATTGATAAATTTAGGAGAAAAACACTTATAAATAAAAATATATAATTAAAAAAAAAAAAAATATATTATATATATATATATATATATATATATATATATATATATATATATATATATATATATATATATATATATATATATATATTTTTTTTTTTTTTTTTTATTATAGTATGCCTGTTGGTGTCCGCATTAGCGATGTGATGTGTGAGGAGGAGAGCGTCCGGTGCTTGGACTTCAGGCAGATGATCCCCGCACATATCAAGGCTACTTACAGACCACCTTAGCTTCTATATTAATTACGCAAGGTGACTAGATAGCTCCACCGACCACTGACGAAGTCCATAGGACGTAACGTGCGTACGGGGGGAGGAGCTATCGTATGCCGGTCACATCTGCTAAAGGGCAGCGCATTTCTGTACTTGTTGGGAAAAAAAATTCTGTGCACATTCCCAAAATGCATTGATGTGCACTTAGCCTTAATGGCATCACCACAAAAACACAGGCATTATCAGATGCATGGGGGGTTATTAATATTAAGGTTGTGTTCACACATACGAGCCACATGTGTTTTTAGTGTGTTCCCATGCATCATGTGTGTGGAAGCCAAATTATTTTAATGGGCTGTCCTACAAGTGAGAAATTCTGAAAAGAAGTCTCTGGACTTTTTTTCAAAAACTTGCTGCACCATGGGGTTTGGCGGCTGCATTTGCAGATGCATGAAGGTGCTATTAACAATTAATGGCACTGCCATGCATCTGCTAAAGGGCATCGCGTTTGTCCGTTTCAGGACGGCGCACAATTTTGCACACATTCCCAACACTAATAGCAGTGAACCTAGCCTAAAGCCTAGTACACACAAGCTAAAGGTCTGGCGACATCAGCCAATTCAATAAAAAAAAAAAAAAGTGTTCAACATTGGCCCGTGTGTATGGCAGCCGGTCCGACAAAAGCCAGCCATGTGGTCAGCTTCTGTTGGACGAGCATGCTGGAAAACCAGCAGCCGACCAGCTCCCGATCTTCGCTCTTAGTCAATAGCTGAGAGCGCTGAGCAGAGTGTTTTGCCATGGAGGGGGGGGGTCCCCCTGTCAACACACAACAGCTCAGCAGGGGAGATCGCTGTACTAACGTTGGATTGGTAGTACAGTGGCTCTGACCTGCTGGGTTGAACAAAGTGACACCTATGCTGAAATCAGGAGATAGGGTCTCCTCCAGCCCCTCCCACTTCTCATTCCTCACCAGTCAGCTGATCTCTAGTCTCTGCCCCCCACCCATGCTGTGAACTGAATGGGCGGCTGCGGGCTCCAGGAACAGCCCAGCTGGGCAGCCACAGGCTCCTGGGACAGCCCTGCTGGGCAGCCGCAAAAAAGCCGTGGAGAGCGGTTTGGTCTTCAGGAAAAGCCCAGGATTTGGTGACACCTGGCAAATCATCATTCGACCCCCAGATTGAGAACCACTGCTCTAAGAGGTGCCACGCCATAAATCTCCATACCCCCTTGCAGAATGTGTACTTTAAAGTGTCAAACACAGAGCTAAAAGCCAAGTGTGGAGGATCCCAAGGCATTTAGGAGGATTAAAAAAAACATCTATAATAATAGGTGCCACCCCGTGAATCCCTGTACAATGTATTTTCACAGCATCAAGGCTTCGTTAATCTGCCAGAATCCTTCAAGAATCTTATAACACAAGGTATGTCCATTCCTTGAAATTCAGGATTTGTGGTAGCAATTTTCTGAAAAACGCCGACCACCTCAGACTCATTCATGTTTTTAATGCTGCTGAAAAAGAAGTTGGTTACCTCGTTTTTAGGCATGGAGTCTGAGGGGGGATTTGAGGGGTCTTTGATCATAGTAGTTTCAGAACCCCATGAATGGGACTCCGTTTTATTTTCTAAAATATGTGGGATCTCTTGGGCAGTCCTGCTTGTGTGCACCAATAGAGTCTCTGAGTGATAAGTGGGCTTCTGCCTCTCTGTCTCTTCTACCTGAAAGTTTGTCATAGCTCTAATACAGTTCTGGTTAATCGTCCGAATAAAGACAGCATCTTCTTCATTGGAGATCACAAAATTAGATAAATATTGAAAAAATTCTTCATTTGTCCTGAACTCTAATTCCTGCATGGCTGTTGTACAATCCATTCTAATGACATGGCTCTCATTATACTGTGAGCTCCTATGCTTTGAAATGTGCGGTCTTGAAGGTAAGGCATCCCAGTCACCCTCAGGGGAAAGCCTGCTCCTCTTGGCCAAAGGTGGGTCATCACTTTTAGATACTTTGGGCCCCTTACTGTAGCTTTCATGGCTCTCATCCAAACCTTTCTCCCGATATGATAATGGTCTCCGTTTTGAGTGAGAACTTCTACTTTCGTCTTTGGATGGTAGCTTGTCCTCGAAGGCTCTCTTTGTTTTACCATCCCCCTCAGGTGTGGTTGGTAACGTGTCCTCCACGGCTTTCCTTGTTTTACTGTCACCCCCTGGGATTAACGCAGACTCAGTCGGGCCACCGACAGTGGTATTTTTAACTTGAATTTCTTTGTGCCCCTGCAGTGATATGATCTTTAACGAAAGATCTCTCAGGGATCTTGAATCTGTAACTTGTTGGAGGCCGGGATCACGAGGGAGAAACAGATCACTATAGTGTTGCCAAGCATAAAGTATAGTGTGGTTTGAACCAGTGATATGGGCAACCATTTTTATCAAGTTGACATCCACCACGCCACACAGCTGGCAAGAGAATTTGTATAATGAGCCCTGCTTCACCTCCATGACATATTCCAGGCCCACAATGGGGACTTTCTTCATGTGGACATTCAGGAAGTAGCTCAAGCGGTTTACATCATCTTGCTCCTGGGGCAAGAGTTTTTTTTTATGCTTGTTTCCAGTGATGTGGCCACACAGCGACACAGCTGTGCCACAGGTTACGCTGCAGAGGTTACAGGCAAACTTTTGAAACTTAGCTTTGCCCTTTGTGCATTTCTCGCCTTGTGTTAACATCTTTGGAAGTTTTAGATCTTTCCCCTTCTTCTGCGGTACAGAATCGCACGGCAGTCTCTCCTTCGTGGGCTCCGTCTGCAAATCATTACCTGTGGAAGGCAGAGCACCATTATTCTTAATGTCTTCTATGGGGGATGGGACAGCTACCACATCCGGGTTACCGGCATTTGAATTTTTAACACAGATTTTTCCATAGCCGAACTTGGTGCAGATGGTTTTGGCTACTTTCATCAGCAGTTGGTTCTTCTCCTCCTTTGTGAGGTTGGTGGAAGTGGTTTTCAGCTCACTGTGGTGTTTCGTGACATAGATATTCATGTGTGCGGGGTCTGTGACATGAATAATCATCTCCCGCCAATAACATTTTATGCTACACAGCATGCAGGTGTAGATGTAGGAGCCTCCTACCTGCTTCTCCATCACATATTCCAGGCCCAGGACGGGAATATCCTTTAAATAAGTGTCCACAAAGTACTGCACACGTTGAAATTGCTCTAGCTTTTTTGGTGACACCAGCAACATGACCGTCCTGTGCTTCTTGCCGGCCACATGATCGCACAACTGCTTGGGTGAACAGCAGGTCACCCCGCAGAACTCACAGCACACTTTACTCATGACAGCTGAGTATTTACTGACTGCGTCGGTTCCGGCGCAGGCAGAGTGACGTCACACTGCATTAGCCGAACTATAGAGAGCCGAGGAGGAGAGGCGCGCTTGCACGGCAGACGGCCAGTCAACGCACGGGGCGGGGAAATAAGACGTGTGGGGAGAAGACTTGCGTGCAGTGGGCGGGGAGATTAGGCGCGTGCACGTTTCAGGGAGTTCTGTTATTATCATTTACACAAAACTCTGCTGTAAAATGACATAAACCGGCGGGAATAACAGAAACGTCTTCAACCGGATTCAGGCACAGTTTTGCCTTTGTAACAGAAAATAATGATTGTGTTATCAGCAGTAATTCTATTCAATGAGGAAATTTAGTACGATATGCATTTAGCTAAGTTAAAGGGTAACTTCACTTTTGTGGGGGGGCATAGCACATAAAGAAAAAATAATATAGCGTGTACAATTACTACACCTTTCCTTTTCAATCTGCAGCCGCTGTAATTTTCTATAAATGCAATATGGCTACCTGGAGGTGTTCTGTACACAGATGGTATACAGCTGTGGTCCCCAACCTTTTTGGCACCAGGGATCGGCTGCGTGGAAGAAAATTGTGGCAAGGGACGGGGGGAGGGGGGTTGTGGTAGGGGGGACAAGAAATTTTTGCTGGCAATTTGTCAGGACAATGGCTCCATTATGGCACTATGCTTGATATAGTGTCAGGGTGACTGAAGCGCATTCTTTCTATTACATTGTAGTAATAAATTAAGTAATTAATTGCCACGTCGCCTGCCTTCAGATGCAGCTCGTCACCTGCCATGTCGCCTGTCATGCTGCCTGCCACCAGATGTGGAATGTCACCTGCCAGATCGCCTGCCACTAGATGTGAATTGTCACTTGCCACATCACCTGCCTTCAGATGCAGCTTCTCACTTGCCAAGCTGCCTGCCACCAGATGTGAATTGTCACTTGCCACGTCACCTGCCACCAGATGTGAATTGTGACTTGCCACATCGCCTGCCACCAAATGTGAATTGTCACTTGCCACATCGCCTGCCAGTGCCGCCAGATGTGGATTGTCACTTGCATTCAGATGCAGCTTGCCACGTCGCCTGTCATGCTGTCTGCCACCAGATGTGGATTGTCACTTGCCACGTTGCCTGCCAGTGCCACCAGATGTGAATTGCCACTTGCCACATCGCCTGTCGGCGTCACCATATGTGGATTGTCACTGCATTGGTGGCAGGACTGGTCCATTTAGCATGGAGGCAGGAGAGCGGTGATGCGGGGCGGGCGGTGAGAGATGATGTCATCTTTCTGCTCCCTGATGCACCTCCGACATTGAAGAGGTTGACAGAACACCAGGCTGTGAGGGCGGAAGAGCGGTGATGTAGGGCAGGCAGAGAGAGATGATGTCATCTCTGCTTGCCCTTCTTCCCGCTTCTCTCATGCCGCCTGCCTGGCTCTCTCATGCCGCCCGCCTGGACTGCAGAGAGGCTACGGCCTGGTAGTGGTTGGGGACCCCTAGTATACAGAACTCCCCCTAGATATATAATTTCCTGCTTGTGTGATTGGCTCACTGATTTTCCCAGAAGTCTGCACTAAGATACAAGTCAGATTTTAGGCATCCCCTGCAACAAAAATGTCATTTTTAGTGAGATTCTCCCTATAGGAAATTACATCTAAAGGGATGCAGGCCCAGCAGCTTTCCTAATTAGTGCCCTGCGAGTGCACAGCTGATGGATAATTATGAAACTACGCCCATTAGACTCACTCAGAACAAGTGGCAGCTGATGATCCATCGGTCAGACCCCCTCCCCCCACCACGTCGCTCGCCACCCCACACTATCCCCCCAGCCTGCCACCGCACACCTTTGACAATATCACCCTCTCGCCTGTCAGCCCCACACTTACCCCGTGCAGGTCACGGCTACGGGTGCGGTGGGGGCTTTTGTCAACAAAAGTGGAGTTACACTTTAAATTAAGTAAATACAAAACATCTTTATAAATGTAAAATGTTCAATGAAAATAGTATCACAAATCACACACGTGTGTGTATATATACACTATACTACCAAAAGTATTGGTACGCCTGCCTTTACATGTTCATGAACTTTAATGGCATCCCAGTCTTAGTCTGTAGGGTTCAATATTGACTTGGCCCACCCTTTGCAGCTATAACAGCTTCAACTCAGCAGCCACAGTATTTGTAGCTGCTAACTTTTATTTAATTTTTTGCTGTTTGCTGTTATCAGATGCGCAGAAGTGACATCAATGTTTAGGGTTGGTTCACACCTACAGGTGCAACAGAGCACGCGCACATTTACAAGTATTTCAATAGGCTGCCGTACGCGCAAGGAACTAAAAAAAAAAGTTTTTGACTTTGTTCCAGAAATATGGCACACTGAAGCGCATGCCGTTTGAAGATTCGTGGTGCGCCATTAAATATGAATGGCACCACTGCACATTTGTTAAAGTTAAAGGTCGGTGCTTTTCTGTGCATGTCGGAAACGCGCACAAAATTGTGTGCTTTCCCAGCATACACAGAAATGCACTGACCTTTAACCACTTCAGATCCAAAAGATTTACCCCGCTTCATGACCAGGCCATTTTTTGCTATACAGCACTGTGTTACTTTAACTGACAATCATCGTGCTGTTGCTGTACCCAAATAAAATGTATGTCTCTTTCTTCCCAAAAATACCTTTCTTTTGGTGGGAGTTGATCACCTTGGCGTTTATTTTTTGCGCTATAAACAAAAAAAGACTGACAATTTAGAAAAAATATTTTTTTTTTTTACTTTTTGCTATAAAACATTTCCAATAATTAAAAAAAAAAAAAAAATCGAATTTCTTCAATAATTTAGGTCAATATGTATTCTGCTACATATTTTTGGTAAAATTCCAATAAGTGTATATTGATTGGTTTGCGCAAAAGTTACAGCATCTACAAACTATGGCATATAGTTATGGAATTTTTATTTTGTACTAGTAATGGCGTCGATCGGCGACTTATAGCGGGACTGCGTTATTGCGGCGGACAAATCGGACACCTGACACTTTTTTGGGAAACAGCGACACCAATACAGTGATCAGTGCTAAAAATATGCAGTCACTGTACTAATGACACTGGCAGGGAAGGAATTAACATCTAAGGCGATTAAAGGGTTAAAAGTGTGCCCAACTATGTGTAATGTGTGTGTCAGGGAACCTCCGCACCAAGCAGGTGAATCCCGGATCCAATATGTGCATTTGCGCACCTTTTCCTCACATATGTGCACATCGGCTCATCATATGCATAGATGTGCGCATTGGCGCACATATGTGTGCATTGGCGCACGGATGTGGGCATCAGCACATTTTTGTGAAACGGACACGAGCACTGTGCACAATCTTGTGCGCATGTGCGCACGCAAGCGAATCACGTCGCACGGCGCCCTATTTAAACGAGCAGCCACTTAACATCAGTGCTGGATTGTCTCAGCTTGTTCCTGTATACCTTGCTGTTGTCTTGTCTGACTTCACCTGATCTTGAACACCCGACTATTCCTGACTACTCTCTTGGATCACCCCTGCAACCTTGTCTGCCTTGTTTACCTGCACCGACTCCGGCTTGAACCTCTAACTTCGGCTTTGTCTCCTGATTCTGTACTTTGCTGCCTGACTTGTTGCCGACCTCTGCCTGTCCCCGACCACGAGCCTGCCTGCCATCTGTGTACTTCTCTGCCAGCCCGTTGCCAACTCCTGCTTGTTCCTGACCTGCTATCTACTTGCCTACAGGCACCTGCACCCTTCCGCTGCCCTAGCAGTTCCTGTCTCCACCTCCAGGGGTGCTAGGACCGGGACCGTGCAAGAGGCCGCCCTCGTCATTTCGGACTCGCTGTAAGATACGTGACAGTGTGTGCTGTTTTAACTAAGCAATGTGCTGTTTTTTTTACTGCCTGCTTTGCGGAAAGAAAAAAACAGCACATTGCTGATGTTAGAAGAGAGCCTTGTGTTTGTTTACCTACATAGGGCTCTCTACGGTAAAGTCTGGAGACAATTGTCGGGTGCCAGTGACCAATCAGCGGCTGACAGCTGGGGTGCTCTCTACCCTGGAGCTTGGATCACATACTAGGTACGTGATCCGGCGCAGAGCGGCCACCCTGCCACAGTATATCTGCGGTGGACTGTCGTGAAGCAGTTACCAGGCGTGCAGTTGCGCCATGACTCTGCAAACGCCATGCACTTTGGCACACATACCTGTGACCCCAACCTTATCACTTGATGACCGCCCACAGTACATTTACGTCATTACTTAGACGGAAAATACCTTAACTGTAGCTCCCATAGCCCTAGTATTTTTTGTACTGTAGGCGATTCTGTGTCTGATAAAAGTGGTCCAGGTGGCGGCTTCGCCACGGGATCACTTTTAAAGGCAGCGAGAGAGGTGCCCCCTCCCCTCTTTCTGCTCGTCTCCAGGATTACTGGACCTGACGGTTAGACCGGAGACAATCCGATCCATTGGATGCCTTGGCAGGAAGCCAAGTGAGGGCAAGATAGCCCCCACTTGGTTCTATGCCCTTGGTGGCAGGCGATGTGGCAAGTGACAATCCACATCTGGTGGCAGGCAGCATGACAGTGACATGGCAGGTGATGAGCTGTATCTGAAGGCAGGCGACGTGGCACTATATCAAGCATGGTGCCATAATGGAGCCATTGCCCTGACAAATTGCCCACAAAGATGCTCTTTTTATTTTCTATTCACGTTTCACTGTAGTTATGTTTTGCAGTAGAGTCGCAGCTTCCAGCTAGGCCTTTTTAGGTCCACGACACTTTTGTATGCACACTTGGTGTGCTTTTCCGTAGCGCAGTTTCTTTTTTTCTTTTATTTTATTCGTCCACAGTAAGAATGCACTAAGAAGGGGGAAAGCGGACATGTTGTTACATCCACCGCAGTTTTGCATTTGACACGTTATTTATAACAGTAAACTGCGTTTATATAGTGAAATACAGTACTTAGAACTCTGTGTGACTGGTTAGATGTTGAATTTTAAAATCAGCGAACTTCTGTGAGATTAGTAAACCTGTGAGATGAGCAGGGAATGACGCTGCTTTTAAAATTCAACATCTAACTAGTCAGACGGAGTTGTAAGTCCTGTATTTCACTATATAAACTCACTTTACTGTTATAAATACGTGTAAAATTCAAAACTCCGGTGGGTGTAACAACATGTACGCTTTCCCCCCCTTCTTAGTGTATCCTTACTGTGGACGAGTGTAGCAAGATGGCGGTGACGGAACGTCACTTCCGTAGCAAACTGCGATGGGTCGCCGAATATGTCGTTACACCGGTGTTCTGGCGAGAAAGGTCCGCCCGGCGGACAAGGACCCCCCTGTACTGCGCAGTACGAAGGGCTACGGAGCTGGCGAAAATTGCCGAACCTAAACAGCTGTGAGTGAGCTGTACACCGCGCATGCGCAATTAACAGGTCATTATACAAGACGATGCCGCACGCTCCCGACACAGTTCATTTGTTTTAAAATGGCCTGCAATGACGTGTTTTTTATGTTTAAAAGCACCCCTAAGTTATCAGCTTACACCATATAACAGTAGAGTAATATTAGACCCGCACCTTGGTTAGACGATATATAACAGTAATGCTCATGCAGTGTGACGTCACTCTGCCCGCGCCGGTGTTGTAAAAATGGGTTGCAGAAACCAAACCGCGTCACTTCCGGTGCGGCTTTTTCACTCAAACAGCTGACGGCGGGGCTTTACTGCGCATCCGCAATTTCGCGGCCCTTGATCGCGCATGCGCGGGAGCTAGCCGCGGTCGAGAAATATTATGCTCTCGAGCGGGCGGAGGCGGAGAGATGGTTAAACGTCAGAAACAGCCCCACCCACCACCGTAAAACACCGCGAATCGCGCATGCGCAAATCTTATGTATGTCCAGGGTCCAGAAAAATGATGGACTCGAGGGGGCGGGCAGAGGTGAAGAGTTGGTGGGAGGGGGAGATAGAGCGGAGCTTGGAGAGGGGGGCGGGCCAAGTACAGTACATTGCTCTGCCATCAATTACGCTGCCACTGTGCCCAGCAAACGCCTCACTGTGCCCGTCAAACACCTCACTGTGCCCAGCAAACGCCTCACTGTGCCTGTCAAAAACCTCACTGTGCCCAGGAATTGCCTCACTGTGCCAAGCAAACGCCTCACTGTGCCCGCCAAACACCTCACTGTGCCCGGCAAACGCCTCACTGTGCCCATCAAACACCTCGCTGCGCCTGTCAAACGCCTTGCTGCGCCCATCAAACAACTCATTGCGCCCATCAAACACCTCACTGCGCCCATCAAATGCCTCACTGTGCCCGGCAAACACAGCCAGTGTGCCCGTCAAACATCTCACTGCACCCGTCAAACACCTCACTGCGCCCAGCAAACGCCTCACTGTGCCCGTCAAACGCAGCCACTGTGCCCGTCAAACGCCTCACTGCGCCCGTCAAATGCCTCACTGCGCCCAGCAAACGCCTCACTGCGTTTGGGTTTGCAGTGAGGCGTTTGACGGGCGCAGTGAGGCGTTTGACAGGCACAGTGGCTGCGTTTGCAAGGCACAGTGGCTGCGTTTGCCAGGCACAGTGGCTGCGTTTGCCGGGCACAGTGAGGCTTTTGACGGGCACAGTGGCTGCTTTTGACAGGCACAGTGAGGTGTTTGCTGGGTGCAGTGCAGCGTTTGACGGCTGCAGTGAGCTGTTTGATGGGACCCTGGACATACAAAAGATTCGCTTGCGCGATTCGCTGTGTTTTAGGGTGGAGGGTGGGGCTGTTTCTGACGTTAACCATCTCTCCGCCTCCGCCCGCCCGCTCGAGAGCATAATATTTTGACGGGCGCAGTGAGGCGTTTGACAGGCACAGTGAGGCGTTTGCTGGGCGCAGTGAGGCGTTTGACAGGCACAGTGGCTGCGTTTGCCGGGCGCAGTGAGGCGTTTGCTGGGCGCAAACACCTCACTGTGCCCGGCAAACGCAGCCACTGTGCCCATCAAACGCCTCACTGTGCCCGGCAAACGCAGCCACTGTGCCGGTCAAAGCCTCACTGTGCCTGTCAAACGCCTCACTGCGCCCAGCAAACGCCTCAATGCGCCCGTCAAAAACCTCACTGCGCCCAGCAAACGCCTCACTGTGCCCAGCAAACGCCTCACTGTGCCCGTCAATCGCCTCACTGTGCCCATCAAGCGGGGAAGATGGAGTGGGATATGGGATAGTCTCACTTACCATGACATTAAGGTCCCTCATTTATGGTCATTTGGGCTACCTCCAGCAGCACGGATGTGCGATCAGCATACCCCCTGGGATCACAGCAGCGGCTTGAAAATCTGGCAGCAATTGATGGGCACACTGGCAGCAATTGATGGGTACAGTAGCTGCGTTTGATGGCACAGTGGCTGCGTTTGACGGGCACAGTGGCTGCGTTTGATGGGCACAGTGGCTGCGTTTGACGGGCACAGTGAGGCGTTTGCTGGGCGCAGTGATGCGTTTGCTGGGCGCAGTTAGGCATTTACTGGGCACAGTGGCTGCGTTTGATGGGCACAGTGGCTGCGTTTGACGGGCTCAGTGAGGCGTTTGCTGGGCGCGCGCAGTGAGGCGTTTGCTGGGCGCAGTGAGGCGTTTGACAGGCACAGTGAGGCGTTTGCTGGGCGCAGTGAGGCGTTTGACGGGCGCAGTGAGGCATTTGACGGGCACAGTGAGGCGTTTGCTGGGCGCAGTGAGGCGTTTGACGGGCACAGTGGCTGCGTTTGCCGGGCACAGTGAGGCGTTTGCTGGGCGCAGTGAGGCGTTTGACGGGCACAGTGCGTTTGGGTTTGCAGTGAGGCGTTTGACGGGCGCAGTGAGGCGTTTGACAGGCACAGTGGCTGCGTTTGCCAGGCACAATGGCTGCATTTGCCCGGCACAGTGAGGCTTTTGACGGGCACAGTGGCTGCTTTTGACAGGCACAGTGAGGTGTTTGCTGGGTGCAGTGCAGCGTTTGACGGCTGCAGTGAGCTGTTTGATGGGACCCTGGACATACAAAAGATTCGCTTGCGCGATTCGCTGTGTTTTAGGGTGGAGGGTGGGGCTGTTTCTGACGTTAACCATCTCTCCGCCTCCGCCCGCCCGCTCGAGAGCATAATATTTTGACAGGCGCAGTGAGGCGTTTGACAGGCACAGTGAGGCGTTTGCTGGGCGCAGTGAGGCGTTTGACAGACACAGTGGCTGCGTTTGACAGGCACAGTAAGGCGTTTGCTGGGCGCAGTGAGGCGTTTGACAGACACAGTGGCTGCGTTTGCTGGGCGCAAACACCTCACTGTGCCCAGCAAACGCAGCCACTGTGCCCATCAAACGCCTCACTGTGCCCGGCAAACGCCTCACTGCGCCCAGCAAACGCCTCAATGCGCCCGTCAAAAACCTCACTGCGCCCAGCAAACGCCTCACTGTGCCCAGCAAACGCCTCACTGTGCCCGTCAATCGCCTCACTGTGCCCATCAAGCGGGGAAGATGGAGTGGGATATGGGATAGTCTCACTTACCATGACATTAAGGTCCCTCATTTATGGTCATTTGGGCTACCTCCAGCAGCACGGATGTGCGATCAGCATACCCCCTGGGATCACAGCAGCGGCTTGAAAATCTGGCAGCAATTGATGGGCACACTGGCAGCAATTGATGGGTACAGTAGCTGCGTTTGATGGCACAGTGGCTGCGTTTGACGGGCACAGTGGCTGCGTTTGATGGGCACAGTGGCTGCGTTTGACGGGCACAGTGAGGCGTTTGCTGGGCGCAGTGATGCGTTTGCTGGGCGCAGTTAGGCGTTTGCTGGGCACAGTGGCTGTGTTTGATGGGCACAGTGGCTGCGTTTGACGGGCTCAGTGAGGCGTTTGCTGGGCGCGTGCAGTGAGGCGTTTGCTGGGCGCAGTGAGGCGTTTGACAGGCACAGTGAGGCGTTTGCTGGGCGCAGTGAGGCGTTTGACGGGCGCAGTGAGGCGTTTGCTGGGCGCAGTGAGGCGTTTGACGGGCACAGTGGCTGCGTTTGCCGGGCACAGTGAGGCGTTTGCAGGGCGCAGTGAGGCGTTTGACGGGCACAGTGCGTTTGGGTTTGCAGTGAGGCGTTTGACGGGCGCAGTGAGGCGTTTGACAGGCACAGTGGCTGCGTTTGCCAGGCACAGTGGCTGCGTTTGCCGAGCACAGTGAGGCTTTTGACGGGCACAGTGGCTGCTTTTGACAGGCACAGTGAGGTGTTTGCTGGGTGCAGTGCGGCGTTTGACGGCTGCAGTGGGCTGTTTGATGGGACCCTGGACATACAAAAGATTCGCTTGCACGATTCGCTGTGTTTTAGGGTGGAGGGTGGGGCTGTTTCTGACGTTAACCATCTCTCCGCCTCCGCCCGCCCGCTCGAGAGCATAATATTTTGACGGGCGCAGTGAGGCGTTTGACAGGCACAGTGAGGCGTTTGCTGGGCGCAGTGAGGCGTTTGACAGGCACAGTGGCTGCGTTTGCCGGGCGCAGTGAGGCGTTTGCTGGGCGCAGTGAGGCGTTTGACGGGGGCAGTGAGGCGTTTGACGCGTACAGTGAGGCGTTTGCTGGGCGCAGTGAGGTGTTTGACGGGCACAGTGGCTGCGTTTGCCGGGCACAGTGAGGCGTTTGCTGTTTCTGACGTTAACCATCTCTCCGCCTCCGCCCGCCCGCTCGAGAGCATAATATTTTGACGGGCGCAGTGAGGCGTTTGACGGGCACAGTGAGGCGTTTGCTGGGCGCAGAGGGGTTTGACGGACACAGTGGCTGTGTTTGCCGGGCACAGTGAGGCGTTTGCTGGGCGCAGTAAGGCGTTTGACCGGAGCAGTGAGGGGTTTGACGGGCGCAGTGGCTGTGTTTGCGGGGCACAGTGAGGCGTTTGCTGGGAGCAATGAGGCGTTTTGCGGGCGCAGTGAGGCGTTTGACGGGCACAGTGGCTGCTTTTGCGGGGCACAGTGAGGCGTTTCCTGGGCGCAGTGAGGCGTTTGACGGCCGCAGTGAGCTGTGTGATGGGACCCTGGACATACATAAGATTCACTTGCGCGATTCGCGGTGTTTTAGGGTGGAGGGTGGGGCTGTTTCTGATGTTAACCATCTCTCCGCCTCCGCCCGCCCGCTCGAGAGCATAATATTTTGACGGGCGCAGTGAGGCGTTTGACAGGCACAGTGAGGCGTTTGCTGGGCGCAGTGAGGCGTTTGACAGGCACAGTGGCTGCGTTTGCCGGACACAGTGAGGCGTTAGCTGGGCGCAGTGAGGCGTTTGACGGGGCAGTGAGGCGTTTGACACGTACAGTGAGGCGTTTGCTGGGCGCAGTGAGGTGTTTGACGGGCACAGTGGCTGCGTTTGCCGGGCACAGTGAGGCGTTTGCTGTTTCTGACGTTAACCATCTCTCCGCCTCCGCCCGCCCGCTCTAGAGCATAATATTTTGATGGGCGCAGTGAGGCGTTTGACGGGCACAGTGAGGTGTTTGCTGGGCGCAGAGGGGTTTGACGGGCACAGTGACTGTGTTTGCCGGGCACAGTGAGGCGTTTGCTGGGCGCAGTAAGGCGTTTGACGGGCGCAGTGAGGGGTTTGACGGGCGCAGTGGCTGTGTTTGCGGGGCACAGTGAGGCGTTTTGCGGGCGCAGTGAGGCGTTTGACGGGCACAGTGGCTGCGTTTGCGGGGCACAGTGAGGCGTTTCCTGGGCGCAGTGAGGAGTTTGATGGCCGCAGTGAGCTGTTTGATGGGACCCTGGACATACATAAGATTCGCTTGCGCGATTCGCGGTGTTTTAGGGTGGAGGGTGGGGCTGTTTCTGATGTTAACCATCTCTCCGCCTCCCGAGAGCATAATATTTCTGGAACGCGGCTAGCTCCCGCGCCTGTGCGATCAAGGGCCGTGAAATCGCGCATGCGCAGTAAAGCCCCGCCGTCAGTTGTTTGAATGACGGAGCCGCACCGGAAGTGACGCGGTTTGGTTTCTGCATGGGTCGCAGAAAATTTTACAACCCCGGAAGCGACGCAGTCAGTAAACGCTCCGCTGTCATGGGGTGGCTGTCGTGTGTGTCGTGTAAGTTCTGCAGGGTGTCCTGCACCTCACCCAAGTCGTTGTGCCAGCATGTGTGCGGCCACAAACACAGGGCGGTCATGTCGCAGCTGTCACCGGAAAAGCAAGAGCAATTTCAACGTGTGCAGTACTTTGTGGACACTTATTTAAATGATATTCCCGTCCTGGGCCTGGAATATGTGGTGGAGGAGCAGGTGGGATCCTCCTACCTCTACACCTGCATGCTGTGTAACAAAGAATATGGTTGGCGGGAGATGATTGGTCATGTCACAGACCCCGAACACGCGGATATCTATGTCACGAGGCACCACAGTGAGCTGAAAATCACATCCACCAACCTCACAAAGGATGAGGAGAACCAACTGCTGATGAAAGTAGCCAAAAGCATCTGCACCAAGTTCGGCTATGGAAAAATCTGTGTTAAGAATTCAAATGCCGGTAACCCGGATGTGGTAGCTGTCCCATCCCCCATAGAAGATATTAAGAATAATGGTGCTCTGCCTTCCACAGGTAATGATTTGCAGACGGAGCCCACGAAGGAGAGACTGCCGTGCGATTCTGTACCGCAGAAGAAGGGGGGAAAACTTCGAAAGTTGTCAACACGAGAAAAGAAACGCAGAAAGGGCAAACATAAGTTTCAAACCTATGTGTGTACCCCCTGCAGCGTAACCTGTTGCTCAGCTGTGGCGATGTGTCAACACATCACCTGCAAGAAACATATACAACAACTCTTGCCCCAGGAGCGATTGCAAGCACACCGCTTGAGCTACTTCCTGAATGTCCACATGAGGAAAGACCCCATTGTGGGTCTGGAATATGTCATGGAGGTGAAACGGGACTCATTGTTCACATTCTCTTGCCAGCTGTGTTGGGTGGTGGATGTCAACCTGATGGAAATAGTCGCCCATATCATTGATTCAAACCACATTACACTTTATGCTAAGGAACACTATGGTGATCTGTTTCTCCGTCGTTATCCTGACCTCCAACAAATTACCGATTGGAGAGTCCTGAGAGATATTTCTATAAAGATCATATCACTGCATGGGCGCAAAGAAATTCAAGTAAAAGATACCACTGTCGGTGGCCCGACTGAGTCTGCATTGTTCCCAGGGGGTGACAGTAAAACAAGGAAAGCCGTGGAGGACACGTTACCAACCACACCTGAGGGGGATGGTAAAACAAAAAGAGCCTTTGAGGACAAGCTACCATCCAAAGACGAAAGTAGAAGTTCTCACTCAAAATGGAGACCATTATCATATCGGGAGAAAGGTTTGGATGAGAGCCATGAAAGCTACCGCTACAGTAAGGGGCCCAAAGTATCTAAAAGTGATGACCCACCTTTGGCCAAGAGGAGCAGGCTTTCCCCTGAGGGTGACTGGGAGGCCTTACCTTCAAGACCGCACATTTCAAAACATAGGAGCTCGCAGTATAATGAGAGCCATGCCATTAGAATGGATTGTACAACAGCCATGCAGGAATTGGAGTTCAGGACAAATGAAGAATTTTTTAAATATTTATCTAATTTTGTGATCTCTAATGATGAAGATGCTGTCTTTATCCGGATGATTAACCAGAACTGCATTAGGGCTATGACAAACTTTCAGGTAGAAGAGACAGAGAGGCAGAAGACCACATATCACTCAGAGACTCCATTGGTGCACACAAGCAGGACTGCCCAAGAGATCCCACATATTTTAGAAAATAAAACAGAGTCCCATTCATGTGGTTCTGAAACTACTATGACCTCAAATCCCCCCTCAGACTCCATGCCTAAAAACGAGGTAACCAACTTCTTTTTCAGCAGCATTAAAAACATGGATGAGTCCGAGGTGGTCAGCGTTTTCCATAAAATTGCTACCACAAATCCTGAATTTCAAGGAATGGACATACCTTCTGTTATAAGATTCTTGAAGGATTCTGGCAGATTAACGAAGCCTTGATGCTGTGAAAAAACATTGTGTTCTCAATTACTGCTGTTTTGTTTTATTGCTTGTTTCTTGAGGAGGTTCCAGACAGAAAAATCTGGATACAATATTATTTGGCAGGTTCTTACCAGTTTTTGTTCTCTCTCCCATGTCAGTTTGTCATACTATTGTGTAAAGATTCACAATACCTTAGTATAAATTGAAGACCATAGTTTTCAAAAGGTGTGAAAGTGTGAAGCTTTTTTTAAAAAAACATTTTAGAATGGGGAAGGTTTAGAACGCTTTTTTTATTTTAATTTTTTTTTGTTTTTTTTAGCGCCCGCCCCCCCCCCCCCAAACTCTCTTTCAGCTCTATAATCAAAATTAATATATAAAACAATCAGCGCAACCAAAAAAAATTCTAAACTAATAAATGCAAGCTGAACACAAAAAGGTAAATCACAAATCCTTCACAGTAATATATAAAAAGAAGAAAAGTGCTGCGCAAACAATATATAAATTAAAAATTAATGTCCAAAAGGTGCAGAGTGATGTGGATGAGAACACCCAGTGACTGTAAATTTTCAATAAAATTTCTCAGTGACAAATCCTCCACCGTACGGATAAGGTACTCTTACCTGATGCGATAATCAAATGCGCATAGACCCAATCAGGGATTAGAGTGAGACACCAATCCGACCACAATGCGATCTGGGGCTGTGTGTTGACCAGGGAACCAGGAATATCTTTAGTTTGAAGATGCAGCTCCAAAAAAAAAAATTTGATCCACCATGGAAATGTATCATACAGATAAAATCCCCAGAAAGAGAAAGGATCCGATCTCAGTGCAGACTGTAAGTAGTCTTCATTAAAAAGCACAAATAAAAACGCTCCCATATGAGCGGTGTAGGCTGTACATACTCTGAGGCATGGGGGCTTCCATGATCTTCTGCACTGCCATCTAGAGGCGAGTGACTTCCCGGTCTCGCCACTCCAGCGCTGTCATTCGCTGGAGTGGCGATGACGTCACTCCCGCGCATGCGCACGAGAGCGGCATATCGCCGTGATCTCGGCATGCGCAGTGCGCCTGCGAGCCGATGTCTACGGCGCATGCGCCGTAGATAGAGGTGCCTTTTTCTTTTCTAAATATCTCCTAAACCAGGGCTTGACAAATTTGTTTGGAATCTAGGAGCCAGCTAAAAAAGTTAGGAGCCAGGTTCTCTTTTTTTTTTTTAACGACATGGAGACGAGTGAGGGGAAGATGGCCCCCGCCTGTCTCCAAGTCATTGCAGGGCAGAAGCGACTTCAAATCGTCACTTCTGCCCACAGCTCTTTAAAAAAGGAACATTTTATTATTTTTTTTCAAATGGCAATTTTTTTTTTTGCATTTTAGTGTAAATATGAGATCCAAGGTGTTTTTGACCCCCAGATCTCATATTTAAGAGGCCCTGTCATGCTTTTTTCTATTACAAGGGATGTTTACATTCCTTGTAATAGGAATAAAAGTGACACAATTTTTTTTTTCAAAAGAACAGTGAAAAAATTTAAAGTTAAAATAAATAAGAAAAAAAAAAATAATTTTAAACGCGCCCGTCCCGCCGAGCTTGTTTGCAGAAGAGTAGCGCCCGCATATGAAAGCGGTGTTTAAACCACACATGTGAGGTATTGCCGTGATCGGTAGAGCGAGAGCAATAATTCTCGCCCTAGACCTCCTCTGTAACTCAAAACATGCAACCTGTAGAATTTTTTTAAACGTCACCTATGGAGATTTTAAAGGGTAAAAGTTTGTCGCCATTCCACGAGCGGGCAAAATTTTGAAGCGAGACATGTTTGGTATCAATTTACTCGCCGTAACATTATCTTTCACAATATAAAAAAAATTGGGCAAACTTTACTGTTGTGTTATTTTTTAATTAAAAAAAAGTATTTTTTCCCAAAATAGTGCGCTTGTAAGTCCGCTGCGCAAATACGGTGTGACAGAAAGTATTGCAACGGCCGCCATTTTATTCTCTAGGGTGTTAGAAAAATAAATATATATAATGTTTGGGGGTTCTAAGTGAAGGCGATAGGCAGGCAGTGAAAACAAAACAAAAAGCTCCATTAGCATTGCTGGGTGTCATACCAACGGCCACCACAAGAGGGCGCCAGATTCTAGAAGGTACCATAGGACTGCACAAGGCCGCAAAGCCGGGGCCTCAATTACCGGCCGGCGCGGCCCTTCGCGATCGCGCGCGCGGCGGGGGGGGTGCACTATGGAGACAGGATACCCCCCAGCTGTGCTGCCCCAGGCGCCAGGTCGCTAATTCTAGTCGCCAATGCGACCTGGCGCCCGGTATTCGTCGAGCACTGTCCTAAACCATGTAGGTTTAGGAGATATTTATTGGACCTACAGGTAAGCCTTAATCTAGGCTTACCTGTATGACAAAGTGTTTTGTAAGGGTTTACAACCACTTTAAAGTACACATTCTGCAGGGAGGTATGGAGATTTATGGCTTTTAGCATGCTGGGTTTTTAGGTGTTAGGCGCTAATAAATGTACTTTTAATTTATCCACATATTAAATCTTCTAAAAATGCTAGTTGCTTGGCTGTCGTTCCAATCCCCCCCCCCCCCCCCCAATATTTGCAGATGCACTGGCCTCATACCATATTTCAGATTTTCCAACCTGTTTGATTTTCAGGGTAAAAGACTCAAATTTACTGAAGCTAGACAAAGCCAGGCAATTAGTATTTTCAGATAGAGTTCTGCAGTGGCAGCTCCCATATTTCTTTCAGCACAGGTTTATAAAGTACAGTATATCTAAAGCTAAAAGTAGGTTTTAACATCTATTGGGTTTTATTAAATTTTTTTATGTCTGATTCTTCACTTAGTGCCCTGTAGAGGTAACAGGAAATCCTGCCTTGTGGTGTAAACTAACAAGCTAATTTCTGCAGTAATGTCATTAAAGCTTAGTACACACTATCGGGGTTCTTTGTTAAACCCAGCGGGAGCCGCTGTACTAACAATCCAGTGTTAGTACAGCGATCTCCCCTGCTGAGCTGTTGTGTGCTGACGGGGGACCCCCCCATGCCAAAACACTCTGGTCAGCTATTGACTGAGAGCGATGAGCTGGTCGGCTGATGGTTTTCCAGCATGCTCGTCCAACATAAGCTGGCCACACGGCTGGCTTCTGTCGGATCGGCTGCCATACACACGGGCCAAATGTTGAACACTTTTTTTTTATTGAATCAGCCGATGTCGCCAGACATTTGGCTTGTGTGTACTAGGCTTTAGGCTAGGTTCACTGCTATTAGTGTTGGGAATGTGCACAAAATTGTGCGCCGTCCTGAAACGGACAAATGCACTGCACTTTAGCAGATGCATGGCAGTGCCATTAATTGTTAATAGCACCTTCATGCATCTGCAAATGCAGCCGCCAAACCCCATGGTGCAGAAAATTTTTGGAAATAAGTTCAGGGACTTCTTTTCAGAATATCTCACTTGTAGGGCAGCCCATTAAAATATTTGGCTTCCACACACAAGACGCACGGGAACACACTAAAAACACATGTGGCTCGTATGTGTGAACTAAGCCTAAATATTAATACCCCCCCCCCCCCCCCCCCCCCCCCCATGCATCTGATAATGCTTGTGTTTTTGTGGTGATGCCATTAAGGCTAGGTGCATATCAATGCGTTTTGGGAATGTGCACAGAATTTTCTTTCTCAACAAGTACAGAAATGCGCTGTCCTTTAGCAGACACTTTCATGCATGCCAAACCACCATGCTGTTGTGTATTTTTGGAAATGGGTCAGGCACTGCTTTTCCACGTCTTTTATGCATAGGGCAGAACATAGGAATGAATGGGTTGCCATACACAACACATGGTAACGCGTTCTGTCTCATCTGTAGATTTGAACCAAGCTTAAATGTTAATGGCAACCCCATGCATCTGATAATGCATGTCAGTGGCGGTGCGTGCATAGAGGACGCAGGAGCGCCGCCCCCTCTCTCCTGCAACGCTCTATCACCAATAGATAGATTCATGCATTGCATGAATTTATCTATTGTCACCGCTGCCGCCCCCCCTTCAGGTGTCCGGCCCCTTGTCGGGCGCCGGGCATCTGAATTACAGCGCGGGGGGGAGGGTGTTTTTGGAAGCGCCCTATTAGAACTGTAAGCTCTAATAGGGGACCTGATTAGAGCGGTGGGCTCTAATAGGCTTCCATAAGTGTAAACAGCGGGCGCAATGCTGTGCGTTCGCTGTTTACACAGTATTGTGTTAGAGAAGCAAATACATCGCTTCCCTAACACAGACCCGCCTCTCGGCCAATCAGGTTGCCGGGTCTGTTACCTGTCACCTGATTGGCTGAAGTCACAGGCGCTGTGATTGGACGCCTAGACGTCCAATCATTTCAGAAGACAGGAGGAGCGCAGGAGAAGACATGGGACGATGAGGAGACACTGCTCGCCGCCTGATGCCGTCACCAGCTGCACACCGAGATAAGGTAAGTGCAGAGGGCAAGCAGGCAGAGGGCACATTGGTAGCATTTATTGGGCACAGTGACAGTGCTTGGGGCACGGTGGCAGCGTTAGATGGGCACAGTGTCAGCACTTGTGGCATGGTGGCAGTGTTTGGGGCACAGTGGCAGCATTTGAGGCACAATGGCAGCACTTGGGGCACAGTGGCAGCGTTAGATGGGCACAGTGGCAGCACTTGGGGCACGGTGGCAGTGTTTGGGGCACAGTGGCAGCATTTGAGGCACAATGGCAGCACTTGGGGCACAGTGGCAGCGTTAGATGGGCACAGTGGCAGTGTTTGGAGCACAGTGGAAGCATTTAATGGGCACAGTGGCAGCACTTGGGGCACAGTGGCAGTGTTAGATGGGCACAGTGGCAGCGTTAGATGGGCACAGTGGCAGCGTTTGATGGCACAGTGAGGCTGTTTGCGCCCCCCCAAAACTTTTGAGCACCAGCCGCCACTGGCACGTGTTTTTGAGGCAGTTCTATTCAGGCTAAGTTCACATCTATGTGTGTTGGGGACATGAAGAAAATTGTGCACCATGTGGTTTGGTGCATTTCTGAAAAAGTTTCAGGGACTTCTTTTCAGTGTTTCTCCCACATAGGGCAGCCCAGTAAAAAGAATGTACAGAAATGTGTGCGCCCAGTCGCAACTGTAGGGGTGAACCAAGCCTAACTTATTAGTATCCCCACGCATCTGATAATGCATGTGTTTTGACACGCGCTGAATGACATGGAGCACCATGCACTTTGGTGCAGAGCATCTTTAGAAAAGGGTCAGGGACTGCTTTTCCGCGTTTCTCACACATAGGGCAGCCCATTAAAGGGTATAGGCTGCCCTAAATACGATGTGTGGAAATTTTTGCACGTTTTTAGTAGGACCTGTGGCTGTGAACCTAGCCTCAGGGATGTATTTTCCATGTTTCTAGCTCGTAGGGCAGCCCACTGAAATGAATGGGCTTCCGTACACTAGACCTGTGTAAACGTGAATGTGCAGAAATGTGTGTGAGCTTGGTCGCACCTGTAGGTAGGAACCAAGCCTAAATATTAATGGCATCCTATGCACCAGCACCATGCAGTTCGGTGCTGTGCATGTTTGGAAAAGGGTCAGGGACGCGTTAGGAACCCCCCCATCCCCCCGTGTGCTTAGTTGCACCTGTAGGTGGTAACCAAACTTAAATGTTAATAGCACCCCCACACATTTGCTAATGCACGCGCTTTTGCAGCAAAAAAGTTCCAGAAAAGTAACAGAACGTTAAGCACTTTTCTGGAACTTTTTGTTTACAAGTTTAAATAGTTGTATTTTTTGCTAGAAATTATATTTATAATTATATTAATTTAAGCAGAGACCACCCTAAAGAATAAAATGGCGAGTGTTGCAATATTTTATGTCACACCGTATTTGCACAGCGGTCTTTCAAATGCATTTTTTCTGGAAAACGTACACTTTTTTTTTAATACAGTAAAGTTAGCCCAATTTTTTTGTATAATATGTAAGATGATGTTATGACAAAAAGATACCCAACATATTGTGCTTTAAAATTGTGCAGGCTCGTGAAATGGCTGCAAACTTCGGTACTTAAAAATCTCCATTGGTGACACTTTTTTCTTCTTTTTTTTTGCATATTACCTGTTCAGAGTTACAGAGAAGGTTTAGGGCTAGGATTTTTGCTCTAGCTCTAACAATTGCAGCGATACCTCACAATGTAATGTAAACATCCCTTGTAATAGAAATAAGCATGACAGGTCCTCTTTATTAAGAGATCTGGGGTCATATCCCAAATCACTTCTTTTACCTTTTTAAAGCAAAAAAACAAATGTAATTTTGCCTTTTAAGGGAAAAAATAAAAATCATCCTTTTAAGACTGAAAGGTGGAAGAGATGTCCGATGTCACTCCGGTCCGCCAAGGGCATAGAGCGATTGGGGGCTATCTTGCCCTCACTTGGCTTCCTGCCAAGGCATCCAATGGATCAGATCGCCCCTGGGCTAACCATCAGGTCCAGTAATCCTGGAGACGAGCTGGTAGAGGGGAGGGGGCACCTCTCCCGCTACCTCTAAAAGTGATCCAGTGGCAAATCCGCCACCTGGACCACTTTTATCAGATGCAGAATCGCCTACGGTACAAAAAATAACAGGGTTATGGCAGCTACAGTTACGGTATTTGCCATCAAAGTAATGACGTAAATGTACTGCGGGCGGTCATCAAGTGGTAAGGTTGGGGTCACAGGTATGTGTACCAAAATGCATGGCGTTTGGAGAGTCGTGGCACCACCACACGCCTGGTAACTCCTTTACGACCGTCCACTGCAGATATCCACTTAAGATCCGGCTCATAGCCGAATAAAGGCTACAGGGCGGTTGCTTAACTCTGGGAGGGCGTACAGTGACATCCTCCCAGAATCCCGCTCTTGCGCGCCCCCTGGGGGGTGCACTCGAGAACATCCGTGACCAGCGGACCCGACGGATCACGGTAAACGGCCGCTCATCGCTCATGACGGGGTGATCACATGTAAATGACGCCAGTTCCTCTCTCCTCCTCTCTCTGTACTGATCGGTACAGTGTGAGTGGAGAGGGGGAGGGATCGGTGGCAGCAGCGCTGTGTTGGCGGGATCTGTAGTGCCCACAGCGCTGCTCTGCAGTCACCACCGATCCAGCGATACCCAGCCATACTCGGGTTTACTCGGCCTCTGTATGTGGCCAGGCTGTGGAAGTCTCACACATGTGGTATCGCCGTAGTCAGGAGGAGTAGGAGAATCTATTTTGGGGTGCCATTTTTGGTATGTACATGCTATGTGTTAGAAATATTGTATAAATAGACAACTTTTGTGTTAAAAATAAATAAATTAATGTGTTTTAATCACTTCCCGCCTGCCGGCCGTCATATGACGTCCTTGACTTTGTGTGGGGATATCTGAATAATGCCTGCAGCTACAGGCATCATTCAGATATCAGCTTTTTCAGCCGGCGATTCCCTACACCATAAGAATGATCATAACGGCTGTTCCACTGATTGTACGTTGTAACGGGAGGTGAGAGGGGACATCCCATTCCTCCCGCCGCCCTCCAGTGCTTCTACCGACTCACCGCTACGATCAAAGCCAGGATCGTTTTTTTATTTTTTATTTTTATTTAAGGCTTTCCAGCCTAGAGGTGATATGTGGAGTCTTATTGACCCCCATATCTCACTGTAAAGAGGACCTGTCATGCCATATTCCTATTACAAGGGATGTTTACATTCCTTGTAATAGGAATAAAAGTGATCAAAAAAATTTTTTTGGGGAAAAAAGTGTCAAACTAAAATAAAGTAAAATCATTTTTTTTTTTTTTTAAAGCGCCCCTGTCCCCGTGTGCTCGCATGCAGAAGCGAACGCATACGTAAGTCCGGTCCACATATGAAAACGGTGTTCAGACCATACATGTGAGGTATCGCTGCGAACGTTAGAGCGAGAACAATAATTTTGGCTCTAGACCTCCTCTGTAACTCAAAACATTTAACCAGTAAAAAATTTTTAAAGCGTCGCCTATGGGGATTTTTAAGTAGCAAAGTTTGGCGCCATACCACGAGTGTGTGCAATTTTAAAGGGTGACATGTTGGGTATCTTTTTTTTTTTTTTTAACAAATGGGTTAGGTATCTATTTACTCGGCGTAACTTCATCTTTCACATTATGCAAAAACATTGGGCTAACTTTACTGTTTTGTTTTTTGTAAAGCACAAAACTTTTTTTTTTTCAAAAAAAACGAGTTCGAAAAATTGCTGTGCAAGTACCGTGCAACGACTGCCATTGTATTCTGTAGGGTCTTTGCTAAAAAAAAAACATATATAATGTTTTGGGGTTCTATGTAATTTTCTAGCAAATAAATTATGATTTTTACATGTAGGATGTTGGGCCTCTGTATGTGGCCACGCTGTGTAAAAGTCTGACACATGTGGTATCGCCGTACTCGGGAGTAATAGCAGAATGTGTTTTGGGGTGTAATTTGTGGTATGCATATGTTGTGTGTGAGAAATAACCTGCTAATATGACAATTTTGTGAAAAAAAAAATCTTGATTTTGCAAGGAATTGTGAGAAAAAATTACAACTTCAAAAAACTCACCATGCCTCTTTCTAAATACATTGGAATGTCTTCTTTCCAAAAAGGGGTCATTTGGGGGGTATTTGTACTTTTCTGGCATGTTAGGGTCTCAAGAAATGAGATAGGCCGTCAGTACTTCAGGTGTGATCAATTTTCAGATATTGGCACCATAGCTTGTGGACTCTAAAACTTTCACAAAGACCAAATAATATACCCCGATTTGTACTTATTTTTTAAGGTTATGTAGCAGTATAAATTTTTTTTTTCAACTAAAATTACAAATTTGCTAAATTTTATAACGGAAACATTTTTTTACAGAACTTTCAATCTTTTTTTCTTTTATAGCGCAAAAAAAATGTGTGAAAAAAAGACAAAAATTTCATATGGGTACAGTGTTGTATGACTGAGTAATTGTCATTCAAAATGTGAGAGCACCGAAAGCTGAAAATTGGTCTGGTTATTAAGGGTGTTTAAGTGCCCAGTGGTCAAGTTGATATACTGTGGCAGGGTGGCCTCTCGGCGCCGGATCACGTACCTAGTATGTGATCTGTGCTCCAGGGTAGAGAGTGCCCCGGCTGCCAGCCGCTGATTGGTCACTGGCAACCCGACGATTGTTTACCTACACAGGGCTCTCTTCGGTAAAGTCTGGAGACAAACACAAGGCTCTCTTCTGACATCAGCAATGTGCTGTTTTTTTTCTTCCTGCAAAGCAGGCAGTAAAAAAAAAACAGCACATTGCTTAGTTAAAACAGCACACACATTACACATAGTTGGGCACACTTTTAACCCTTTGATCGCCTTAGATGTTAATCCCTTCCCTGCCAGTGTCATTAGTACAGTGACTGCATATTTTTAGCACTGATCACTGTATTGGTGTCACTGTTTCCCAAAAAAGTGTCTGGTATCCGATTTGGCCGCTGCAATATCGCAGTCCCGCTATAAGTCGCTGATCGACGCCATTACTAGTAAAAAATAAAAATTCCATAACTATATCCCATAGTTTGTAGAAGCTGTAACTTTTGCGCAAACCAATCAATATACGCTTATTGGGATTTTACCATACCACATATTGACCTAAATTATTGAAAAAATTTGTTTTTTTTTATTGGAAATGTTTTATAGCAAAAAGTAAAAAAAATAATATTTATATTTTTTTCAAAACTGTCAGTCATTTCTTTATCGTACATTATGGGACACAGAGCCTTAAGTATTTACCCAATGGGTTATAGCCTACCGTCAAGTGTTAGCACTGGTAAACCCTAATTAAGGAAGTTTACTCCCCCTATATAACCCCTCCTCCTTCCAGGAGCACGTCAGCAGTGTCTAAAGGTGTTGGTCACGAGTAAAGAAGTGCTCTGAGGAGCTCCAGGAGGGATCCATGCTGGATTTAAATTCCATAAAAAGAATCCAGATCCATCCAGAAGTGCCACTGAGGCCTAAAATGGATAATACCTTGGACCTCGTATCCGAAGCACGAGGTTTTGCCTGTAATACCTCTTAGTAGGGCTGGACCCCAGGAACCCAGGGCTTAGGTCTTGTTACATTACCTCAAGCTTCCTGATGTGGGGTGCTATACAAGGCCCAAGGCAGTTGGACCCCTTTTTTTATGGACCCAGTCCTTTGAGGGTTTGTTAAACGTAACCTGCCGCAATGGGTAAAAGTTGGATTTTCTGTTAATTCAGCAAAATCCTGTGGCGAGGACAACGTAAGGGAAGAAAAACTTAGATATTACATACCTTACACGGTTGTCTTCACTGTTTTCTCAGTTCCGTGTCTGGCTGTACAGCGTGTGGAAGCAGATTTTTTGCAAGGTAAGAAAAGGTGCAAAAAAATTTATTTTTTTCTTCCCCTGATTCCCCTTAAATTCCCCCCGCCGTGGGATACGGAGGGTCCCGCTATTATACTGCTAAAAGTTTGTTACTGTGGCTGTATTTTTTACACAGGTCTGTGCCTCACTTCAGGAGGCTCTACCGCCCCCCCCCCCCCCCCCTTGGGTCTGGGACCCGAAAAACGCCGAAACAGGCGCCGCAAACATTTCAAATAAAAAAAGGGGTGTCGTGAAACGTCCACGGACAAACGGCAGGCTAATAACAGATAAATACAGCTGTGTCAGTCTCTCCTCTGCTGATGAGAAGGAAAACAAGCTGCCTGCCTGCAGGGACACATGTGGGTTGCAAAACTGCCATTCCTGATTCAGGAAGGACACTCTGAACAGCTTAACTGTGTAGCAATTTTAAAAGTATTGACTATTTTCAGCGATTTAGTGCAATGTGTATAGCGCCTCTGTTTTTGTACTTAGGACTATGCCTGCCAAAAGAGTAAAGGTTTCACCCCCAGGCATTGTGATTTTGAGCTGTATTTCCACGCTGTCTTCCTCGCCTGAATTACTAATGATGGCAACTCGGGGTGAGCCATTAGACCAAATTGATGGCTGAAGAAATCCTTCCCTCCTGCCTCCAGGGTCTGGAAGAAAGACTAGCGGCTTTAATCGCATCCTCCATTCAAATGGATAGGAAACGTACTAGAGCTGCACAATTAATCGTTAAAAAAATCGTGATCTCGATTCAACCCCACTGTTGCAGAGTTTGACGATTCTTTCATATAACAAGTGGAGAGACTTTTCTGCTCACTCAGCTGTCAAAAGATAACATCCTGCAGTCTGCCAAGTTTTTAAAAAGAAACATTGTATAACTCTTCCTTCTTAGATCAAAGGGAAACTTCTGTGTGTAAAGAAAAAAATCAAGGCAGTCTGTCAAGTTCTTAAACAATGTGTAAATGCAGGAAGTTTAACCACTTAAAGTCTAAATCTTTTTCTGACACTTGTTTCCTAAGTTAAAGGGGTTGTAAAGGTTAGTTTTTTATTTTATAAATAGGTTCCTTCAAGCTAGTGCATTGTTGGTTCACTTACCTTTTCCTTCGATTTCCCTTCTAAATGTTTTTTCTGTGTCTGAATTTCTCACTTCCTGTTTCTCCTCAGTAAACCTCACACCATCATCCGAGCGGTGTTTAGTCAGCCAGAACAGCTTACTGAGGAGGAACAGGAAGTGAGAAATTCAGACAAAGAAATATTATTATTATTATTATTATATTTTGTATTGAAAGGAAAGGGCTCCACTACACATGACATGCAGGGAACGTGCGCTTGCTCGGACCATGGCTAGGTTCACACTTGTGCAGGAACAGCAGCCTATTCATTTAAAGCGGAGTTCTAGACTGGGGGGAAAAAAATAAAATAAAAGTCAGCAGCTACAAATACTGTGGCTGCTGACTTTTAACCACTTCAGCCCCGGAAAATTTTCCCCCTTAATGACAGGGCCATTTTTTGCGATACGGCACTGCGTCGCTTTAACTGACAATTGCGCGGTCACGCGACGCTGTACCCAAACATTGACGTCCTTTTTTTTTTTTCCCCCCACAGATGGAGCTTTATTTTGGTGGTATTTGATCACCTCTGCAGTTTTTATTTTTTGCACTATAAACAAAAAATATATTTTTTACTTTTTGCTATGATATCTCCAAAAATGCTTTTAAAAAACAAATTTCTTTTTCTTGTTAAAAAAAAAAAAAAAAATTTCTTTTTTTAGTTTAGGCCAATATGTATTCTACATATTTTTGGTAAAAAAAATTGCAATAAGCATATATTGATTGTTTTGTGCAAAAGTTATAGCGTCTACAAACTAGGGGATAGATTTATGGCATTTTTATTATTTATTTTTTTTACTAGTAATGGTGATCTGTGATTTTTAGCGGGACTGCGACATTGTGGCGGACAGATCAGACACTTGACACATTTTTGGGACCATTGACATTTATACAGCGATCAGAGCTATAAAAATGCACTGATTATTGTGTAAATGTCACTGGCAGGCAAGGGGTTAAATGTATTCCCTCGTGAGTATAACTGGGGGGGATGGGACTGACTGAAGGGGGAGACAGATCTCCTGTCAGAATGAGGATTTGTGTTTGCACACACAAATCTCCATTCTGGCTGGCACGTGAATCTGGTCCCCCGCCATGCAGCGGGTGCGCACCTGCTATGGCTCTTAAAGGAGCCGACGTACGGTTACGGCGTTTCGTGGTAACTAATCACTTTGCCAACGTGTATGCGTGAGCCGGTCGGCAAGTGGTTAATATGAGGACACTTACCTGTCCTGGAATCCCGCGATGTCGGCACCCCAAGCTGATCCATCAGCTCCGGGTGCAGGCGATGGCATCCATACTAAGGGAAATGGGTACTGAAGCCTTGCGGCATAGCCTGTTTCCTACTATGCATGCGCGAGTCGCGCTGCACTTTCTGAATGGTCCCGCTGTCTTCTGGCACCTGTGTGTCGTTGAGAAGACAGCGGGGGGGGGAGGGGGCAGAATATGCGTAGATCGCTGCGATCTTACGCGGAAGTTGGAACCTGGTTTTGGCAGGTATCTTCTGGGGGGAGGAGGCAAACAAGCGGCGCTTCCCCTTTTGGGTGGAGCTCTGCTTTAAATGGGCTGCTGTACCTACGTAAAACATGTTTTTAAAATGTAAACGTGTCATACAGCCAATAAGGCCCCAGGACTGCTCAAGAGATCTCGGCTTTTTTAGGAGATGTGAGAGTCGCATTCAATCGGGTTCTGAAACTACTTTTCCTTAAGATACCTCAAATCCCCTCTCAAGACTCCATCCTTGTCACCAGCTTCTTTTTCAACAGCATTAAAAAAGGGATGAATCCGAGGTGGACTGCATTTCCTAGAAAATTGCTACCATGATTCCTGAATTTCAAGAATTTTTTTTTTTTTGCTTGTTTCCTGAAGAGGCTCCAGATAAAAAAACATCAACACAGTATTGTTCAGCAGATTCTTGCCAAGTTCTGTTCTCTCTTCCAATCTTGGCTGTTTTTCATACAGTTACCTGTAAAGATTCACGGTAAGATAAACTGGAGGCAATATTTTTCAAATGGTGTTGTTAAAGTGTCTAGCCACAATTAATATTATTATTTTTTTTTTTTTTGCATGAGGAAGGCTTAGAGCCCCTGTCAGTTTTCTACTGTTTTCTGGAAGTCTGTTGGCAATATTTTCTGTTCTTTTTTGCCCCAGTGTTAATGGTTTCACCAGACAGGAAGTGAGGGGAAATGTGCATATTTTTTTTTCTTCCTTTTCTCTTTCTTTTTTTTTTTTTTTTTTTTAAAGTAAGGATGCTCCTAAATGCCTTGGGATTCCCCAAACCCAGCTTGAAACTTTAAAGTACCAGCACACATTCTGTAGGGAGGTATGGGGATTTATGGGGTGACAGGCTTTTAGCATGTTGGGTTTTTATTAGGGGTGCAACGGATCAAAAAACTCACGGATCGGATCGATCCTCGGATCAGAGACACGGATCGAGTCATTTTTCGGATCAGCAAATAATAATTGAATTTGCAAAAACCTGTGAAAATTCCACCACCATATAGTCCCCACTGTAATATCCACGCCATCTCCCCCACTGTAATATCCACGCCATCTCCCCACTGTAATATTGGCTGGGTATCGCCGAGTATTGGCTGGGTATGGCAGGGTGCAATGCAGAGTATTGGCAGGGTGCAATGCAGAGTATTGGCAGGGTGCAATGCAGAGTATTGGCAGGGTGCAATGCAGAGTATTGGCAGGGTGCAATGCAGAGTTTGTTTACAAGTGATCGCTCCGTCATTTGACGGAGCGATCACATTGTAAACGGCTGCCGGGTGTACCAAGATGGCCGCCGCTCCGGAGCTAGGCTGAAGTTGCGGTCTTTCCTAAGGCCGCAGAACGCTCCGCGGATGGCGGGGTGTGCCGATCCGAACAGGGTGACCCGTTCGGCTCACGGATCGGCAAGAGATCCGTTGCACTCCTAGTTTTTATATATAGTTGCTTTACATTGTCTGTTTTTCTTCTAAAAATGCTAGTTGTTTGGCTGTCATTCTGATCTTTTTGTTTCAATGCTTGCAGATGCACTGACCTCATACGGGACTTCTGATTTTGTAATATGCTTGTTTTTTAAGCTGAGTGACTCAAAGCACTGAAGCTAGAGAAAGCCAAGCAATTCGTATTTTCAGATGGAATTCCGCAGTGGCAGCTCCCATACTTCTCTCAGTACAGGTTTCTTAGTACTGTGGGGTCAATCCACTAACATTTACAGCATGTGATAACATGGTCACGTGACTCATTGGCATAAATTATCGCATGCAGTAAATAGTCCAATTCACAAAAAAAAGAAGAAATTAACGATTATGCGCTATTTACAGCAAAATGAAAAATGTACCAGTAAATATCATCCAAAAACCATGCGGTAAGTCCAATTCATCTTTGCCATTCTGAAGCTTCCCTCCAACCACTTTGAATATTATTTTATATATTCTGTGATTCTGTACTTGCCAAATATGCTGCAGAAATCTCCCTCCACTAAGTCTGGCTGCAGCCATTTTATCTGTGGGCAGCTGAAGCTGCCGCTTATTCGCTTCCTGGATTTACACAGAAGCACACCTCCAGCTCTGCAACCCTGCAGCTCTCATTTGCCCTCTTATGACTCATCCCCCCTCCCTTCCTGGCAAACTCTCACGAAAGTGAGCGAGAAAGCTGTCCATGATGTCATAAGCCTAGGTTAATGACCAGACAAACAGGAAGTGGGCCGTATAAGGTATTTACTGGCAGTATTTTTTTTTACTATCAAGAGTTAAGCCTAGGTTCACACTGACTGAATGAAATCGTGCAAGTTCAGGTGATTTCATTCCCGCGTGTCAGTCTTGACTTCTGGGTGATTTCAGAGACATCTGTGCGGGTTTCTGCATCCAGAGTAGTCTCTGAGCAGTACTCTGTACTCTGAGCAGTCCAGAGTACACAGAGGATACATGGGATAGATTAGAAGGGATGGATGTCCAGGGAAAACAGAGGAGGCCTCCATCCCTTCAATCTATCCCATGTATCCTCTGTGTACTCTGGACATGTCTCTGGGTCTCCATCCCTTCTAATCTTACAGGGGGAACTCTGCGAACCCTGATGTAAAGGGGAACACTGATGTAAAGGGCAATGCTGCAGACCCTGATGAAAGTGGGAACTCTGATGTAAATGGGAATGCAGTGGACTCTGATATAAGGTGGTCTCTGGTGACCAGAGCACCCCTTACATCAGAGTTCCTCCTTAGATCATGCTCTGCGGCATTTTCCTTTACATCTGTGTTCCCTTACACTGTAAGGGGGAAGAATCCGGACTCTGATGTAAAGGGAATGTCAGGAAATGTGATGTGGTGGGACTCTGGTGACCAGAGACCACCTTCCGCAGAGTGAATACAGTAAGGTAAGAGGGGGGGGGGTGTTACTGAGATGAGGGGAAACCTTTATATCAGTGCCCTCTTACATAATTGTATTCCCCCCCCCCCTCTCAGACTGGCCTGACAGCGCTGTCACTGACCTCCTCTCCGGTGCAGCGTGCAGGGCTCAGTTAGATGGCTCCAGGTTGGTGGTTCTGGTGTTTATTCTAGTGTCTCTTCTCCACAGTCCATACACGTCTGACTCCTCCCGTAATCCCAATCCCGGCGGGGCTCTCACTCTTGATTCCTCTCCAGACTCCCCCTAAGAGACTGCAGACACGTTAAAAGACAAGAGATAGTCAGAGATTGCAGACAGGATACAAGAGATGGTTAGAGGCTGCGGACAGGATACAGGAAGTGGTTAGAGGCTGCAGACATGGTACAAGAGGTGGTCGGAACATGTGCACAGGAGGCAGTCAGAGGATGTGGAAATGGTACAGGTGGTGGTCAGAGTATGCAGACATGTAGGGGGAGCAAACAGAGGAGTTCCCCTTGTAAGGGGTGCACACAGTGGGATGAAGTCCGGATAAGAGCTGTCACAGGAGGGCCCTCACACGGGACACATGGCAGGCAGGGCAGTGAGGTTGGCACACACAGGGTGATCAGGTTCTTGTTCTTAGGGGAGGTGGGGTCCTGATCCCCAGGGAAGATGGGGTCCCTAGGTGAGATGAAGTCCCCGTTGCCAGGGGAGATGGAGTTCCTGCCCCCAGGTGAGATAGGATTCCTGTCCCCAGGGGAGAGAAGGGGGGGTCCCTGTCCCCAGGGGAGAGAAGGGGGGTCCCTGTCCCCAGGGGGGAGAAGGTTCCCCTGTCCTTGGGGGAGGGAGTCCCTGTCCTCAGAGGGGGGGGAGAGGGGGTCCCTGTCCTTTTGGGGGGATGGGGTCCCTGTCCTCGGGGAAGATGGAGTGGGATATGGGATGGTCTCACTTACCATGACATGCAGGTCCCTCATTTATGGTCGTCTGGGCTCCCTCCAGCAGCATGGATGTGCGATCAGCATACCCCCAGGGAGCACAGCTAAGGCTTGACAATCTGGCAGCAATTGATGGGCACACTGGCAGCAATTGATGGGCACAGTGGCTGCGTTTGATGGCACAGTGGCGGCAATTTTTGGGTACAGTGGAGGCGTTTGCTGGGCGCAGTGAGGCGTTTGATGGGCACAGTGGCTGTGTTTGACAGGCACAGTGGAGGCGTTTGCTGGGCGCAGTGAGGCATTTGAAGGGCGCAGTGGCTGCATTTGATGGGTGCAGTTAGGCGTTTGCCGGGCGCAGTGAGGCATTTGACGGGCTCAGTGAGGCGTTTGACGGGCTCAGTGAGGCGTTTGACGGGCTCAGTGAGGCGTTTGACGGGCGCAGTGAGGCGTTTGCTGGGCGCAGTGAGGCTTTTAATGGGCACGTTTGACGGGCGCAGTGAGGCGTTTGCTGGGCGCAGTGAGGCTTTTAATGGGCACGTTTGACGGGCACAGTGAGGCGTTTGATGGGCGTTTGCTGGGCACAGTGGCAGCATAATTGATGGCAAAACAATGTACTGTACTTGGACTCAGTGCTATGCATGGGGCCCGCCCCCCTCTACAAGCTTCGCTCTGTCTACCCCTCCCACCAACTTTACGCCCGCCCCCTCAAGTCCATAATTTTTCTGGACCCTGGACGTCCATAAGATTTGCGCATGCGCTATTCGCTGTGTTTTAGGGTGGTGGGTGGGGCTGTTTCGGACGTTTAATCATCTCTCTGCCCGCCCGCCCACCCACCCACCAGAGAACATAATATTTCTCAACCGCGGCTAGCTCACGCGCATGCGCGATCAAGGGCCGTGAGATCGCGCATGCGCAGTAAAGGCCGCCATCAGCTGTTTCAGTGACGTAGCCGCACCGGAAGTGACGAGGTGAGGAATTTTTATAAGTCGCTAAATTTTTTACAACACCGGCGGGAATAAAAAAAAGTCTTCAACCGGATTCAGTAACAGTTTGGCCTTTGTAACGGAAAATAATGATTGTATCATCAGCAGTAATTTTATTCAATGAGGCAGTTTAGTACAATGTGCATTTAACTAAGTTAAAATGTAACTTCACTTTTGTGGGCGAGGGATAGCAAATAAAGAAAAAAATAATATAGCGTGTACAAGTCATACATATTGTAATTGAACAGCAGCCGCTGTAATTTTCTATAAATGCAATATGGCTACCTGGAGGTGTTGGTGATGGTATACAGCTGTGGTCCCCAACCTTTTTGGTACCGGAAACGGCTGCAGAAAATTGAGGCGGGGGGGGGGGGGTTGGTAGTGGGGACAAGCAATTTATCAGGGCAATGGCTCCATTACAACACCATGCTTGATATGTGTCAGAAGCGCATTATTTCTATTATTACATCGTTGGGCAGAATAAGTAGTCAGCACCATGGTGAAGATCTGCTTTTAAAGTGGAGGTTCACACAAAAATTGAACCTCTGCTTTTCGGAACCCTCCCCCCCCTCCAGTGTCACATTTGGCACCTTTTCAGGGGGGAGGGGGGGAAAGGGAGTGCAGATACCAGGTATTTGCACCCACTTCCCAGGGGAGTCTATGCCTCTTCCCGTCCCGCCGCGCTGTCAGCTGGGACACACACGGGTCCCATAGACAGCAAGGACCATTCGGATTGCGCTGCGCAACTCGCGCATGCACAGTAGGGAACCGGGAAGTGAAACCGCAAGGCTTCATTTCCTGATTCCCTTACCGAAGATGGCGGTGGCAGCATCCGAGGACCAAGGGACGGTTCGGCCTCGGGTGCCGACATTGCTGGACCGTGGGACAGGTAAGTGTCCTTATTTTAAAAGTCAGCAGCTGCAGTATTTGTAGCTGCTGACTTTTAAAAAAAAAAAAATTTCGTGGGACTCCCACCTTAAATATCCATTTATTGACATTTACAGTAAAGATAAAAACCAGCCTGATGATAGGAGGTTTGCACATTTTAACCACTCCACCAAACCAAGGTTTTTCACAAGATGTTGGATTGTAGAGGGAATTTGTTGCTATTACTCCAAAAGATCAGGTAATGATGTTGGATGAAAAGACTTGGCTTGCAACTAACTTTCCAATCCATACCAAAAGTGACCAATAAAGCATGGTTCAAATGCATCTGTGCATTTTTATGTGCATTTTTCAGCGCATAAAAATGTATATGTCATGAAAATACATTGAGTCCAATGAGGTCATTCACATCTGCTTGCTGTGCTAGGTTATTAAAAAAATGAGCCATGTCCAAATTTACATGTATTTACCTGCATGTAATGGCCCATAGATGTTTATGGGAGCACAAGAAAATGCACCTATTGTGCATTTTAATGCGCTTTTTTGTGTCTTTTTTTCCATGAATTTTTAATTTAGGCACACCGATTCCCAACAGTAGTTTCTGTACTACTTTTTGATGAACCTAGGCTTAACTTTGGATCGTAAAACATTTTTTTTCTGCCAGTAAATACCTTATACGGCCCACTTCCTGTTTGTTTGGTCATTAGCCTAGGCTTATGGCATCATGCACAGCTTTCTCTCTCACTCTCGTGAAAGTTTGCCAGGAAGGGAGGGGGGATGAGTCATAAGAGGGCCAATGAGAGCTGCAGGGTTGTAGAGCTGGAGGTGTGCTTCTGTGTAAATCCAGGAAGCGAACAAGCAAAAGCTTCAGCTGCCCACAGTTAAAATGGCTGCAGCCAGACTTAGTGAAGGGAGATTTCTTCAGCATATTTGGCAAGTACAGAATCACAATTTATATAAAATAATATGCAAAGTGGTTGGAGGGAAGCTTCAGAATGGCAAAGATGAATTGGACTTACTGCATGCTTTTTGGATGATATTAACTGGTACATTTTTAATTTTGCTGTAAATAGCGCATAATCGTTCATTTTATTCTTTTTTTTGTGAATTGGACTATTTACTGCATGCAATAATTTATGCTAATGTGTCACATAACCATGTTATCACATGCTGTAAATGTTAGTGAATTGACCCCACGGTACTGTAATAAGAAACCTGTACTGAGAGAAGTATGGGAGCTGCCACTGTGGAATTCCATCTGAAAATACGAATTGCCTGGCTTTCTCTAGCTTCAGTGCTTTGAGTCACTTAGCTTAAAAAACAAGCATATTACAAAATCAGAAGTCCCGTATGAGGTCAGTGCATCTGCAAGCATTGAAACAAAAAGATCAGAATGACAGCCAAACAACTAGCAATTTTAGAAGAGAAACAAACAATATATGGACAATTTAAAGCAAATATATTTGCGCCCCAACATGCAAAAAAAATGAGAACAGGAAGAAAAAAAAAATATATGCACATTTCCCCTCACTTCCTGTCTGGTGAAACCATTAACACTGGAGCAAAAAAGAACAGAAAATATTGTGAACAGACTTCCAGAAAACAATAGAAACCTGACAGGGGCTCTAAGCCTTCCTCATGCTAAAATAAAAATAAAAATTGTGGCTAGACACTTTAACAACACCATTTTAAAAATATTGTCTCCAGTTCATCTTACCATGAATCTTCAGCGCGTCTATGCCATTCCGGCCAGAGAGAGCGACGAGTCAACATCTTAAGAAGAAGAAGGCGGCGCAGAAGGCCGCGACAGCGGCAAGAACAGAAGAGACCCTGGAAGACCCCCGAAGGCGGAACGAGACCCCCAGACGACGGCAGCGACGACGAAGAAGAAAGCCGGGCTTCTCCGCTCGTGAAAGAGCTATGTAAAAGAGCAGAAGAGAGCGGAGGAGTCCGGCGAGAAGACCCCCCAAGACGGAAGCAGTGCAATAAAATATTTAAAAAAATTGTGTTTTTTTATTTACACTTTTACACCTTAGGTGAATGGGTAGGGGTACATCGTACCCCATATTCATTCACATATGGTGGGGGGCCGGGATCTGGGGGCCCCCTTATTAAAGGGGGCTCCCGGATTCCGATAAGCCCCCTGCCCGCAGACCCCGACAACCAACGGCCAGGGTTGTCGGGAAGAGGCCCTTGTCCTCATCAACATGGGGACAAGGTGCTTTGTGGTGGGGGGCCGCAGGGCGCCCCCTTTCCCCAAAGCACCCAACCCCCATGTTGAGGGCATGCGGCCTGGTACAGTTCAGGAGGGGGGGGCGCTCGCTCGTCCCCACCCCCTTTTCAGACCTGCCAGGCTGCGTGCTCGGATAAGGGTATGGTATGGATTTTGGGGGGACCCCCACGCCGTTTTTTTCGGCGTAGGGGGTTACCCTTAAAATCCATACCAGACCTAAGGGCCTGGTATGCTCCTGGAGGGGGAACCCATGCCGTTTTTTTATAAAAATTTGGCATGGATTTCCCCCTGAGAAGTAGTACAATTGTAGTACAAGTTGCAAATTTATGTTAGCAGCTGATTCGCACCTAAAACGCGGACAAAACGCAGAACAGCCAACGTTTCAGTGCGCAGTCACGCCGGGCCTTCAATTCGCACCGCACTGGTCTGAACCCAGGCTCAAAGGTAACTGTGTGAAAAACAGCCAAGAATGGAAGAGAGAACAGAACTTGGCAAGAATCTGCTGAACAATACTGTGTTGAAGTTTTTTTTATCTGGAGCCTCTTCAGGAAGCAAGCAAAAAAAAAAAGGAATCATGGTAGCAGTTTTCTAGGAAACGCAGTCCACCTCGGATTCGTCCCTTTTTTAATGCTGTTGAAAAAGAAGCTGGTGACAAGGATGGAGTCTTGAGGGGGGATTTGAAGTATCTTTAGGAAAAGTCGTTTCAGAACCCGATTGAATGTGACTTTCACATCTTCTAAAAAAGCCGAGCAGTCCTGGGGCCTTATTGGCTCTATGACACAACGCCTACATTTTAACCACTACAATACAGGGCACTTTCGCCCCCTTCCTTCCCAGACCAATTTTCAGCTTTCAGCGCTCTCGCACTTTCAATTACAATTGCGCAGTCATGCAATGCTGTACCCAAATGAAATTTTTATCATTTTGTTCGCACAAATAGAGCTTTAGTTTGTTGGTACTTATTCACGACTCCGTTTTTTATTTTTTGCGATATAAGCGAAAAAATTGCGGAAATTTTGAAAAAAAACAATATTTTGTCATAAATTTAAGCCAAAATGTATTCTGTATTTTAGTAAAAAAAATTCCGTTAAGTGTATAATAATTGGTTCGCGTGATCACGGACATATGTACACAAATGATCATGTACAGATGTGTGCAGGTGATCACGGACATATGTGTGCAGATAATCATTGGCACATGTGATTTTACTGGGACATATGTGGGGGACATGTGTTTTTATTTGGGGACATGTGTGTTTTGGGGACATGTGTGTTTACTGGTGTTTACTGGTTAGACTGGTGATCAGTGAGTAAAAAAACAGCTAATACTCACTGATCACCAGCCGGCTGCAGCGATCTGCTCTCCTCTCCTCAGCGACGACTTCCGTGTAAGGAGAGGAGAGCCGATTGCCTAGCAACCGGCTGTTTGCTTACATCACATGACGGCTGTGATTGGACACGGCCGTCATGTGATCAGGAGGGCCAATCACAGAGCCCTCCTGCCGATCCGAGATGCGCCGTGTCCGGGTGACACGAGCGCATCGGGATCGCGCCGCTACGCGGGCACGCGCGCGATCCCCCTACTTCTGATGGACGTTCGGGAACATCCGATCAGAAGTAGGCGGCTCCCACCCGGCCGTATATATACAGTGGCCGGGTGGGAAGTAGTTAAAAACGTGTTTTTACGTAGGTACAACAGCCCATTTAAAGCAGAGCTCCACCCAAAAGGGGAAGCGCCGCTTGTTTGCCTCCTCCCCCCAGCAGATACCTGTCAAAACCAGGTTCCCACTTCCGTGTAAGATTGCTGCGATCTATGCAATTTCTGCCCCCCCCCCGACACACAGGTCCCAGAAGACAGCGGGACCATGCAGAAAGTGCAGCACTACTTGCGCATGCACAGTAGGAAGCAGGCTATGCCGCAAGGCTTCACTTCCCGTTTCCCTTGTTATGGATGCCATCGCCTGTACCCAGAGCCGATGGATCAGCTTGGGGTGCCGACATTGCGGGATTCCAGGACAGGTAAGTGCCTTTATATTAACCACTTGCTGACCGGCTCACAGACAAACGTCGGCAAAGTGATTAGTTCCCATGAAACGCCGTACCCGATTCGCGTGCCAGCCAGCATAGGAATCCTCATTCTGACAGGAGAGGAGAGACAAATCTGTTATTCGTAGTAATTACGAACGGCGATATGTCTCCTCCTTCAGTCAGTCCCACCCCCCCCCTTAGAAATACTCACAAGGGAATAAATTTAACCCCTTGATCGCTCCCTAGTGTTAACCCCTTGCCTGCCAGTGACATTTACACAGTAATCAGTGAATTTTTATAGCTCTGATCGCTGTATAAATGTCAATGGTCCCAAAAATATGTCAAGTATCCGATCTGTCGCCGTAATGTCACAGTCCCACTAAATTGTCAGTTAAAGCGATGCAGTGCTGTATCGCAAATGGGCTGGTCATTAAGGGTGGAAATTTTCCGGGGCTGAAGTGGTTAAAAGTCATCAGCCACAGTATTTGTAGCTGCTGACATTTATTATTTTTTTTCCCCCAGTCTAGAACTCCGCTTTAAATGAATAGGCTGCTGTACCAGCACAAGTGTGAACCAAGCCACGGTCCGACCAAGCGCATGTTTCCTGCATGTCGTGTGTAGGGGAGCCCTTTCATTTCAATAGGCTGCCATACACATGAAAAATACAGAAAAGACCCTGACCCTATTTCAAAAACACCATGCAGTTTTCTGTTATCAGATGTGCAGAAGTGACATCCATGTTTAGGGTTGGTTCACACCTACAGGTGCAACCGAGCACGCGCGCATTTATACCTGATTACAATAGGCTGCCCTACGCGCAAGAAACTCAAAAAATACAAGAAATATGGCACACCGAAGCGCATGCCGTTTGAAGATTGGTGCGCCATTAAAAATGAATGGCACCACTGCACATTTATTAACCACTTCAATACAGGGCATTTATACACCCTTCCTTCCCAGACCAATGTTTAGCTTTCAGCGTTCTCACATTTTGAATGCCAATTACTCAGTCATGCAACACTGTACCCAAACAACATTTTTATCTTTTTTTTCATACAAATAGAGCTTTCTTTTGGTGGCATTTAATCACCACTGGGTTTTTTATTTTTTGTGACATAAGTGATAAAAGAGCAACAATTTTGAAAAGAAAAAAACACTTTCTATGATAACATTTTGCAAATAAGTAATTTTTGTTCATAATTTTGGGCCAAAATTTATACTGCTACATCTCTTTGGTAAAAATAACCCAAATTAATGGATATTATTTAGTCTCTTTGAAAGTTATAGAGTCTACAAGCTATGGTGCAAATCATTGAAAATTGATCACATCTGATCACACCTGATGCACTGACGGCCTATCTCAATTCTCGAGGCTCTGAAATGTCAGGAAAGTACAAATACCCCACAAATTACCCCTTTTTGAAAAGTAGACAGTCCAAGGTATTTAGTAAGAGGCATGGTGAGTTTTTTGAAGTTGTCATTTTTTCCCACAATTCTTGGGAATAGAAGAATGTTTTTTTTTTGTTTTTTTTACAAAATTGTCATAATAACAAGTTATTTCTCACACACAGCATATGCATACTTCCAAATACACCACCAAAATACATTCTGCAACTTCTCCCGAGTATGGCGATACCACATGTGTGGGACTTTTACACAGTGTGGCCACACAGAGAGGTCCAACATGCAGGGAGCTCCATCAGGGGTTCTAGGAGCATAAATCCTGTTCCCCACTAATTCGGGGTACTTTGTCGCAGTAAGTGGGCTTATCGCTATATAAGCATATAGTGTGACCAAACCCCCGTATTTTTTTAATATGTTCAGGTGTTTTTAACTAGCCCTACAGGAAATGTCATTCTTGAATGTGTGCGCTGTAATATGTTCGCTGTTGTTTGTTGGTCTTATGGCAGCACCATCTTGAATCTAAACGCATTAGGGTGTGCTTCTCAAATATGTTTTTGTTTCTAGGAGCATAAATTACACCTCTAATTTCCTAACGACCTATTACATTTGTGAAGGCCCTGGAGCACCAGGACAATGGAATTACCCACAAAATTACCCCATTTTGGATTTTGGAAAGCAAACACACCAAAGTATATTCTATGAGGCATAATGAGTCTTTTGAACAGTTCATTTTTTTCCACGTCTTCGGAAAACGTGGAACGAAAATGAAAACATTTTTATTTATTTTTTTACACAAAGTGGTCAGTTTATAATATATTTCTAATTCAAAGCATGTACATAGAAAAAATGACACACCAAAATACATTCTGCTACTCATCCCGAGTATGGCGATACCACATGTGTGTGACTTTTACACAGCCTGTCCACATACAAAGGCCCAACATGCAGGGAGAACCGTCAGGCGTTCTAGGAGCATAAATGACACCTCTAATTTCCTAACGACCTATTACATTTGTGAAGGCCCTGGAGCACCAGGACAATGGAATTACCCACAAAATGACCCCATTTTGGAAACAAACACCCCAAAGTATATTCTATGAAGCATTATGAGTCTTTTGAACAGTTAATTTTTTTACACAAGTCTTCAGAAAACGTGGAAAGAAAATTAAAATCTTTTTTTTTTTTTTACACAAAGTTGTCCATTTATTAGATATTTCTAACACATAGCATGTATATAGCAAAAATTACACCCCAAAATACATTCTGCTACTCCTCCTGAGTATGGCGATACCACGTGTGAGACTTTTACACAGCCTGGCCATATACAGAGGCCCAACATTGAAGTAGTACCTTCAGGCGTTCTAGGAGCATAAATTACACATCTCATTTCATTCCTACCTATCACAACTTTGAAGGCCCTGGAGCACCAGGACAATGGAATCACCCACAAAATGACCCCATTTCGGAAAGCAAACACCCCAACGTGTATTCTATGAGGCATGGGCTGCAAATAGGTACTCGGGTACTCTGATGGGCTGGAGACAGGTACTCGGTTACTCCGATGGGCTGGTGACAGGTACTCGGGTACTCCGATGGGCTGGTGATAGGTACTCGGGTACTCCGATGGGCTGGTGACAGGTACTCGGGTACTCAGATGGACTGTGACAGGTACTCAGATGGGCTTGGACAGGTACTCGGGTACTCAGATGGACTGTGACAGCTACTCAGATGAACTGTGACAGGTACTCAGATGGGCTGTGACAGGTACTCAGATGGACTGTGACAGGTACTCAGGTATTCGGGTACTCAGATGGGCTGTGACAGGTACTCAGATGGGCTGGGACAGGTACTCGGATACTCAGATGGCATGTGACAGGTACTCGGATACTCAGATGGGCTTGGACAGGTACTCGGGTACTCAGATGGGCTTGGACAGGTACTCAGATGGACTGTGACAGCTACTCAGATGAACTGTGACAGGTACTCAGATGGGCTGTGACAGGTACTCAGATGGGCTGTGACAGGTACTCAGATGGGCTGTGACAGGTACTCAGATGGGCTGTGACAGGTACTCAGAGGGACTGTGACAGGTACTCAGGTATTCGGGTACTCAGATGGGCTGTGACAGGTACTCGGGTACTCAGATGGTCTGGGACAGGTACTCAGATGGGCTGGGACAGGTATTCAGATGGGCTGTGACAGGTACTCAGAGGGACTGTGACAGGTACTCAGGTACTCAGATGGGCTGTGACAGGTACTCGGATACTCAGATGGACTGTGACAGGTACTCGGATACTCAGATGGACTGTGACAGGTACTCGGATACTCAGATGGACTGTGACAGGTACTCGGGTACTCAGATGGGCTGTGACAGGTACTCAGATGGACTGTGACAGGTACTCAGGTATTCAAGTACTCAGATGGGCTGTGACAGGTACTCGGGTACTCAGATGGGCTGGGACAGGTACTCGGGTACTCAGATGGGCTGGGACAGGTACTCGGGTACTCAGATGGGCTGGGACAGGTACTCAGATGGACTGTGACAGGTACTCGGGTACTCAGATGGGCTGTGACAGGTACTCGAATACTCAGATGGCCTGTGACAGGTACTCGGATACTCAGATGGCCTGTGACAGGTACTCGGATACTCAGATGGCCTGTGACAGGTACTCGGGTACTCAGATGGTCTGGGACAGGTACTCAGATGGGCTGGGACAGGTATTCAGATGGACTGTGACAGGTACTCGGATACTCAGATGGCCTGTGACAGGTACTCGGATACTCAGATGGGCTGTGACAGGTACTTGGATACTCAGATGGACTGTGACAGGTACTCGGGTACTCACATGGGCTGGGACAGGTACTTGGGTACTCACATGGGCTGGGACGGGTGATGACAGGTACTTTGATGGTGGGTGACAGGTCCTCTTTATTAGGGGGGGGGGGGTAATCAGTGTGGTTGGTGTACACTAAGCGGTAACGAGATGTTACCACAATCTCCTCCTCACACATGATCGGTGTGTGAGGAGAACCTGGTAACATCTCGTTACCGTGGTTTGTTGACATTCTGTGACCGGCTGTGATTGGACACAGCCGGTCACGTGGTAAAGAGTCAATTTCATTGGCTCTTTACTGCGATCAGGGTTGGGCTGTGTCAGGGTGACAAGCCTCGTCCCCGATCAACGCTCTGCATGCGCCCTAGGGGCGTGCACGAGTGCCGTTCACATAGACAGTACATGTGACTGGCTGTGATTGGACACCGCCAGTCACGTGTACCGGGGGTGGCTCGGAGATGTCAATCACACAGATCGGGGATAGGCTGTGGGCCTGCAGGAGCGGTGAAATACCGAGGACGTCATATGAGGCCCACCCAGAATGGGAGCTCCCATCTGTGGGTGTCATTTGACTATGGCCCGGTATTGAAGTGGTTAAAGGTCGGTGCTTTTCTGTGCATGTCGGAAACGCGCACAAAATTGTGTGCTTTCCCAGCATGCACAGAAACGCACTGACCTTTAACCACTTCAGATCAAAAAGATTTACCCCCCTTCATAACCAGGCCGATACAGCACTGCGTTATTTTAACTGACAATTGTCGTGCCGACGCTGTACCCAAAAAAGAATGTATGTCCTTTTTTTCCCAAAAATACCTTTCTTTTGGTGGTGTTTGATCACCTTGGCAGTTTTTTTTTTTTGCGCTATAAAAAAAAAAAAGACTGACAATTTTGAAAAAATAGCAGGAAGAAAAAAACAGCACATTGCTGATGTCAGAAGAGAGCCCTGTGTTTGTTTACCTACACAGGGCTCTCTTCGGTAAAATCTCGAGACAATCCTTGGGTGCTGGTGACCAATCAGCAGCTGGCAGCCGGGGCGGCAGGGGCGCTCTCTACCCTGGAGCACAGATCCACATACTAGGTACGTGAACCGTCGAAGAGCAGCCACCCTGCCACAGTATATCTGCGGTAGACGGTTGTAAGGCAGTTACCAGGCGTGTGGTGGCGCCACGACTCTGCAAGTGCCATGCACTTTGGCACACATACCTGTGACCCCAACCTTACCACTTGATGACCGCCCACAGTACATTTACGTCATTACTTTGACGGCAAATACCGTAACTGTAGCTGCCATAACCCTGGTATTTTTTGTACTGTAGGCAATTCTGCATCTGATAAAAGTGGTCCAGGTGGCAAATTCGCCACGGGATCACTTTTAGAGGCAGCGGGAGAGGTGCCCCCTCCCCTCTTCCCGCTCGTCTCCAGGATTTCCGGACCTGATGGGTAGCCCGGAGCCAATCTGATCCTTTGGATGCCTTGGCAGGAAGCCAAGTGAAGGCAAGATAGCCCCCACTCGGCTCTATGCCCTTGGAGGACCAGAGTGATGTCAGACATATCTTCCGCCTTTCAGCCTTAAAAGGGATGATTTTTTTTTCCATTAAAAAGGCAAAATTTAATTTAATTTTTTTTTGCTTTAAAAAAAAAAAAAAAAAAAAAGGTAAAAAGGAGTGATTTGGAGTATTTTTGACCCCAGATCTCTCAATAAAGAGGACCTGTCATGCTTATTTATATTACAAGGGATGTTTACATTGCTTGTAATAGGAAAAAACATGATAAAAAAAAGAAATTAAAAAAAAAAAAAAAAAGGGACAGTAAAAAAAAAACAAACAAAAAAAAATAAATAATTAAAAACGCCCTGTCCCTCCATGCTCGCACGCAGAAGCAAACACATACAAAGTTGCGCCCGCATATGTAAACGGTGTTCACACCACACGTGAGGTATCGACGCGATCATTAGAGCGAGAGCAATAATCCTAGCACTAAACCTTCTCTGTAACTCTGAACAGGTAATCTGTAAGAAGGTTTATAGCAAAAAATACAACTATTTAAACTTGTAAACAAAAAGTTCCAAAAAAGGCCTGGTCTTAAAGTGCTTAACAGAACTGCTGCAAAAGCACATGCATTAGCAAATGTGTGGGGGTGCTATTAACATTTAGGGGGTTGTTTCCTCAGACGTCCCTAACCCTTTTCCAAACATGCACAAAACTGAATGGTGCTGATGCATAGGGTGCTATTAATATTTAGGCTTGGTTCACACCTACAGCGACCAAGCTCACACACATTTCTTCACGTTCACACAGGTCTAGTGTACAGCAGCCCATTCATTTCAGTGGGCTGCCCTACAAGCTAGAAACATGGAAAATACATACCTGAGGCTAGGTTCACCCCCACAAGTGCTACTAAACATGCAACATTTCCACACATCGTATTTAGGGCAGCCTATACCTTTTCATGGGCTGCCCTATGTGTGAGAAACGCGAAAAAGCAGCCCCTGACCCTTTTCAAAAAAAAGCGCCGCACAAAAGTGCATGGTGCTGCAGCGCCATGTGGTTCAGCGTGTGTCAAAACACATGCATTAACATATGCGTGGGGGTACCAATAACAGTTAGGCTTGGTTCACCCCTACAGTTGCGACTGGGCGCACACATTTCTGTACATTCTTTTTACTGGGCTGCCCTATGTGGGAAAAACACTGAAAATAAATCCCTGAAACTTTTCCAGAAATGCACCAAACCACATGGTGCACAATTTTGTGAATGTTCACGACACACATAGATGTGAACTTAGCCTGATTAGAACTGCCTCAAAAACACATGCATTAGCAGATGCATGGGGTTGCCATTAACATTTAATCTTGGTTCAAAACTACAGATGAGACAGAACGCATTCCCATGTGTTGTGTATGGCAACCCATCCATTTCTATGTTCTGCCCTATGCACAAAAGACGTGGAAAAGCAGTGCCTGACCCATTTCCAAAAATGCACAACAGCATGGTGGTTTGACATGCATGAAAGTGTGTGTGTTAGTAGATGTGTGGGTGTTCCATTAACAAATGTAATGGCACCACCACACATCTGCTAAAGGGCAGCGCATTTCTGTACTTGTTGGGAAAGAAATTCTGCGCACATTCCCAAAACGCATTGATGTGCACCTAGCCTTAATGGCATCACCACAAAAACACAAGCATTATCAGATGCATGGGGGGTTAATATTAAGGCTTGGTTCACACATACGAGCCACATGTGTTTTTAGTGTGTTCCCGTGTGTCATGTGTGTGGAAGCCAAATTAAGGCCCGGGCAGCGCATTTGTCCGTTTCAGGACTACGCACAATTTTGCACACATTACCAACACTTATAGCAGGAAACCTAGCCTAAAGCCTAGTACACACAAGCCAAATGTCTGGCGACATCGGCCGATTCAATAAAAAAAAAAAAAAAAAAACAACGGTTAACATTTGGCCCGTGTGTATGGCAGCCGGCCCGACAGAAGCCAGCCGTGTGGCCAGCTTCTGTTGGACGAGCATGCTGGAAAACCAGCAGCCGACCAGCTCCCAATCATCGCTCTCAGTCAATAGCTGAGAGCACTGACCATAGTGTTTTGGCATGGGGAGGGGGTCCCCCTGTCAGCACACAACAGCTTGGCAGGGGAGAGCGATGTACTAACATTGGATTGTTAGTACAGTGGCTCCAACCTAATCGGTCAGGTTTTTTGTTTTTTTCCTTCAACCCGCTGGGTTGAACAAACAAAGAACCCGATAGTGTGTAACAGGCTTTAATGATATTACTGCAGAAATTAGCTTGTTAGTACACACAAACAAGGCAGGATTTCCTGTTAACTTTCCTTTCATTTCCTGTTACCTCTACAGGGCAGTAAGTGAAAATCAGACATAAAAAATGTAATAAAACCTAATAGGTGTTTAAACCTACTTTTAGCTTTAGATATACTGTACTTTAATAAACCTGTGCTGAGAAAAATATGGGAGCTGCCACTGCAGAACTCTATCTGAAAATACTAATTGCCTGGCTTTCTCTAGCTTCAGTAAATTTGAGTCTTTTACCCTGAAAAACAAGGTTGGAAAATCAGAAATACTGTATGAGGCCAGTGCATCTGCAAATATTGGGGGGAAAAAGGATTAGAATGACAGCCAAGCAACTAGCATTTTTAGAAGAAGTTTTAATATATGGATAAATTAAAGTACATTTATTAGCGCCTAACACCTAAAAACCCAACATGCTAAAAGCCTCTAAGAGTCGCCACCCCATAAATCTCCATACCTCCCTGCAGAATGTGTACTTTAAAGTGTCAAACACAGAGATGAAAGCGGAGTTTGAGGATTCCAAGGCATTTAGGAGCATTAAAAAGAAAAAAAAAAAAGAAAAAAACAACACCTATCTATAAGAGGTGCCACCCCATAAATCCCTGTTCCTCTATACAGATTGCGTGGTCATATCATTTCAATTATAGAGTTCAAAGCTGAGTTTGGGGAGGATGGGGAAATCAAAAGTCATGTATTTAGAGCAGCCTTACTTTAAAAAAATAAATAAAAAAAAAAGAACGAAACAGGCACATTTTTCCTCACTTTCTGTCTTTATCACTGGAGCAAAAAAGCAAAGAAAATTGTTATAAGCCTTCCCCATTCTAAAATATTTAAAAAAGAAAAAAAAGTTGAACACTTTCACAACACCTTTTGAAAAATATGGGCTTCAATTTATACTACAGTATTGTGAATCTTTACAGGAAATAGTATGAAACACAACTGACATGGGGAGAGAGAGAGAGAGAACAAAAACTGGCAAGAACCTGCCAACTAATATTTTATCCATGTTTTTCTGTCTGGAACCTCTTCAAGAAACAAGCAAAAACACAAAACAGCAATAATTGAGAACACAATGTATTTTCACAGCATCAAGGCTTCTTTAATCTGCCAGAATCCTTCAAGAATCTTATAACAGAAGGTATGTCCATTCCTTGAAATTCAGGATTTGTGGTAGCAATTTTCTGGAAAACGCTGACCACCTCGGACTCATCTATGTTTTTAATGCTGTTGAAAAAGAAGTCGGTTACCTCGTTTTTAAGTATGGAGTCTGAGGGGGGATTTGAGGTGTCTTTGAGCATATTCGTTTCAGAACCACATGAATGTGACTCAGTTTTATTTTCTAAAATATGTGGGATCTCTTCGGCAGTCCTGCTTGTGTGCACCAATGGAGTCTCTGAGTGATAAGTGGTCTTCTGCCTCTCTGCCTCTTCTACCTGAAAGTTTGTCATAGCCCTAATGCAGTTCTGGTTAATCGTCCGGATAAAGACAGCATCTTCTTCGTTAGAGATCACAAAATTAGATAGATATTTAAAAAATTCTTCATTTGTCCTGAACTCTAATTCCTGCATGGCTGTTGTACAATCCATTCTAATGGCATGGCTCTCATTATACTGCAAGCTGATATGCTTTGAAATGTGCGGTCTTGAAGGTAAGGCCTCCCAGTCACCCTCAGGGGAAAGCCTGCTCCTCTTGGCCAAAGATGGGTCATCACTTTTAGATACTTTGGGCCCCTTACTGTAGCGGTAGCTTTCATGGCTCTCATCCAAACCTTTCTCCCGATATGATAATGGTCTACATTTTGAGTGAGAACTCCTACTTTCATGTTTGGATGGTAGCTTGTCCTTGAAGGCTTTCCTTGTTTTACGGTCACCCTCACGTTTGGATGGTAGCGTGTCCTCGAAGGCTCTTTTTGTTTTACCATCCCCCTCAGGTGTGGTTGGTAACGTGTCCTCCACGGCTTTCCTTGTTTTACTGTCACCCCCTGGGAACAACGCAGACTCAGTCGGGCCACCGACAGTGGTATTTTTTATTTGAATTTCTTTGCGCCCATGCAGTGTTATGATCTTTAAAGAAACATCTCTGAGCACTTTCGCATCAGCAATGTGTTTGAGGTCAGGATCAAGAGGAAGAAACAGACCACCAAAGTGTTGCCAAGCATAAAGTAACATGTGGGTTGAATCAGTGATATGGTCAACTATTTCCCTCAAGTTGACATCCACCACGCCACACAGCTGGCAAGAGAACTTGTACAATGAGCCCTGCTTCACCTCCACGACATATTCCAGGCCCACAATGGGGTCTTTCTTCATGTAGGTATTCAGGAAGTAGCTCAAGCGTTTTACACGATGTCGCACCTGGGGCGAGAGTTTTTTTTTATGCTTGTTGCCGTTGATGTGGTCACACATCGACACAGCTGTGCAACAGGATACCCTGCAGATGGTACAGACATACCTTTGAAACTTAGCTTTGTCCTTTGTGCATTTCTCTCCTTGTGTTAACATCTTTGGAAGTTTTAGATCTTTCCCCTTCTTCTGCGGTACAGAATCGCACGGCAGTCTCTCCTTCGTGGGCTCCGTCTGCAAATCATTACCTGTGGAAGGCAGAGCACCATTATTCTTAATGTCTTCTATGGGAGATGGGACAGCTACCACATCGGGGTTACCGGCATTTGAATTCTTAACACAGATTTTTCCATAGCCGAACTTGGTGCAGATGCTTTTGGCTACTTTCATCAGCAGCAGGTTCTCATTTGTGGGGTTGGTGGATGTAGGTTTCAGCTCACTGTGGTGCCTCGTGATATAGAGATCAATGTGTTCCTTGTCAGTGATATGAACAATCATCTCCTGCCAAGCATATTCTTTGTTACACAGCATGCAGGTGTAGAGGTAGGAGGATCCCACCTGCTCCTCCACCACATATTCCAGGCCCAGGACGGGAATATCCTTTAAATAAGTGTCCACAAAGTACTGCACACGTTTAAATTGCTCTTGCTTTTTCGGTGACAGCTGCAACATGACCGCCCTGTGCTTATGGCCGGCCACATGATCGCACAACGACTTGGGTGAAGAGCAGGTCACCCCGCAGAACTCACAGCACACCTTCTTCATGACAGCGGAGTGTTTACTGACTGCGTCGCTTCCGGCGCAGGCAGAGTGACGTCACAGGGCGTGGAAATGAGACGTGTGGGCACTGGGCAGAAGACGTGCGTGCAGAGGGCGGGGAAATTAGGCGCGTGCACGTTTCAGGGAGTATTATCATTTACAATACACAAAACTTTGCTGTAAAATGACATAAACCGGCGGGAATAACAGAAACGTCTTCAACTGGATTCAGTAACAGTTTGGCTTTCGTAAAGCAAAATAATGATTGTGTCATCAGCAGTAATGCTATTCAATGAGGCAATTTAGTACGATATGCATTTAGCTAGATTAAAGGGTAACTTCACTTTTGTGGGGGGGATAGCAAATAAAGAAAAAATAATATAGCGTGTACAATTGTGACAAGTCATATTGTAATTGAATATTATTAAAAATTATCTTTCCTTTTCAATCTGCAGCCGCTGTAATTTTCTATAAATGCAATAAATATGGCTAAGTGGAGGTGTTCTGTACACAGCTGGTGTACAGCAGTGGTCCCCAACATTTTTGGCACCTGCTGCATGGAAGAAAATAGTGGCAAGGGACTGGGGGGGTGTTCGCTGGGGGTAGGGGGGACAAGCGTTTTTTTGCGGGCAATGGCACCATTATGACACCATGCTTGATATAGTGTCAGGGTGACTGAAGCATATTATTTCTATTATTACAGAAATAGTTCACCTCCACATAACGCAGAATCAGTGGGAGCCCTGCCAGATCGTCTGCCTTCAGATGCAGCTTGTCACCTGCCACATCGCCTGTCATGCTGCCTGCCACCAGATGTGGATTGTCACTTGCCACATCGCCTGCCACCAGATACAGCTTGTCACTTGCCACATTGCCTGCCACCTGATGTGAATTGTCACTTGCCACGTCGCCTGCCACCTGATGTGAATTGTCACTTGCCACATCGCCTGCCACCAGATACAGCTTGTCACTTGCCACATCGCCTGCCACCTGATGTGAATTGTCACTTGCCACATCGCCTGCCACCAGACGTGAATTGTCACTTGCCACATCGCCTGCCAGTGCCGCCAGATGTGGATTGTCACTTGCATTCAGATGCAGCTTGCCACGTCGCCTGTCATGCTGTCTGCCACCAGATGTGGATTGTCACTTGCCACGTTGCCTGCCAGTGCCACCAGATGTGAATTGTCACTTGCCAAGTCGCCTGCCAGTGCCACCAGATGTGAATTGTCACTTGCCATGTCACCTGTTAGTGCCACCAGATTTGGATTGTCACTGCATTGGTGGCAGCACTGGTCCATTTAGCACAGAGGCAGGAGAGCGGTGATGCGGGGCGGGCAGTGAGAGATGATGTCATCTCTCTGCTCCCCGCTGCACCTCCGACATTGAAGAGGTTGACAGAACACCAGTGATCTGTCAAAACCAGCTGTGAGGGCGGAAGAGCGGTGATGCGGTGCGGGCGGAAAGATATAATGTCATCTCTGCATGCCAGTCTGCCCGCTTCTCTCACCCTCCCGGCTCTCTCATGCTGCAGCCCAGACTGCAGAGAGTCTACGGCCCTGTAGTGGTTGGGGACCCCTGGTATACAGAATTCCCCCAGATACTATTTATATTTCCAGCCTGTGTGATTGGCTCACTGATTTTCCCAGAAGTCTGCACTAAGATACAAGTCAGATTTCAGGCATCCCCTGAAACAAAAAAATTTTTTTTTAGTGAGATTCTCCCTATAGGAAATTACATCTAAAGGAATGCAGGCCCAGCAGCTTTTGTCATTAGTGCCCTGCGAGTGCACAGCTGATTGATAATTATGAAACCACGCCCATTAGACTTACACAGAACCAGTGCCAGCTGGTGCTCCATCAATCAGACCCCCCACACCCCCACCACGTCGCTCGCCACCCCACACTAACCCCCCAGCCTGCCACTGTACACCTTTGACAACATCGCCCTCTCGCCTGTCAGCCCCACACTTACCCGATGCAGGTCACGGCTGCGGCTTCTCCCCTCCGTGTCCCAGCTGTTGCTTCTCCTCCCGGGCCAATCAGGTCTTTGGACTCCCGGCCAATGGGGACTCAGGACCCGCTTCCTTATTGGCCAGGAGGAGAAAGAGGAAGACATTAGCGAACATTAATTTGCTAATGTCACACAACAGGGTGGGCTCAGGGCGCATTGCTCTGCGCCCCAAGCCCACCCTTTTTTGAAGCCAATTAGAGCATCAGGCTCTAATCAAGTGTTTCTAAAAAAAATAAAAAAATACATGCGTACGGCGCCCTGCATGTAGATCGGGGGGGGGCGTGCTCCCCTAATGAGCGGCAACCACTGCTCAGAACAGGGGCACAAAGGAACACACAGTGATTTCTTCAGAATAACAAAAGGTAGGAATCTGCAAAGTTTGTTAAAACCCCTGCAATGTACATAGATCACCCAGAGGGGAATGTTTTTTCTCAACAAAAGTGGAGTTACACTTTCAATTAAGTAAATACAAAACATCTTTATAAATGTAAAATATTCAATGAAAATAGTATCACAAATCACACACGTATGTGTATATATACACTATACTACCAAAAGTATTGGGACGCCTGCCTTTACATGTTCATAAACTTGACTGGCCTGCACTGAGTCCTGACCTCAACCCGATAGAACACATTTGGGATAAATTAGAGCGAAGACTGCGAGCCAGGCCTTCTCATCCACATCAGTGCCTGACCTCACAAATGCGCTTCTGGAAAAATGGTCAAACATTCCCATAGACACACTCCTAAACCTTGTGGACAGACTTTCCAGATAAATTGAAGCTGTTATAGCTGCAAAGGGTGGGCCAACTAAATATTGAACCCTACGAACTAAGACGTGGAGAAGATGACTTGCTGAAGTTAAAACTAAGCATCAGTATGGTGAAGAAAGGGGATTTAAGTGACTTTGAACGTGGCATGGTTGTTGGTGCCAGACGGGCTGGTCACTAGGGCAGATATGAAGATCTGTGGACAGATATACCACAAAGGGGAGAGGGTAAAAAGGAGGAAAAGAGAAGGGGGGACACAAATGATGTAATGAAGATTGTTCATTACAATGATTAGAGTCAAGGGATCATTTGTGTCCCCCCTTCTCTTTTCCTCCTTTTTACCCTCTCCCCTTTGTGTTATATCTCTCCACAGATCTTCATATCTGCCCTAGTGACCATCACTGGTGCAGCTCTGTCGTGGCTACCACCATTTGGGGATATTTGTGCAGAGGGGGCCCAGTGTACTGTCGAATACTGTCCCCCGTCAGATAGTGTCCGCCCTGTACTGCGCTTGCACAGTACGGAGGACAAGGAGATGCTGAAAGTCTCCGAAGATGAACGGCGCCTGCGCACTGAGTCCAGGTTCAAGCCCCACCATCCAAGTGGACATAGAATAAAAAATTGCAGAGGCCGTGCCCGAAGCGTGATGAGCAAAGCGGGCTTGAACCTGGACTCAGGGCACAAGGTACTAGCAAGTACGGAGGCGCCGTTCATCTTCAGAGACTTTCAGAGTCTCCTTGTCCTCCGTACTGCGCAAGCGCTGCGCCTGCGCAGTACGGGGCGGACACTATCCGATGGGGGTACAGTTCTCGGCAGAACACCGGCATTCACCCCAGGATCCCTCCCCTTGGGGTTTGGGCTGGTTTTCTCCGACACTGCAACCCCTGCTACTGCAGCACAGCTGATCTCATTGACTGTCCTTATCGGTACGCTATACTTACATCTAATCTCATTCTGGTGATGTACAACGATTAATGTACATATTGCTTTGTTACATTTTTGTGCCTAATATGCTGTTTTTCTTGTAGAATATTGTGATCCTTATATATTAACTCCCCTGATGAAGGGACGCTATTGGTCCCAAAACGCGTTGGGCTTCTAGGACCACTCTAGAGAATTAATTGGTCATTAAACAGCTGTTCTTATTAGACATGTGCACAATAGAAAAATGTTTATTTTCGTTTCGTTTCTTTCGTTTCCGTTGATTCGTAAGTCGTCGGTGTTCGTATTTGTAACGATTCGTAAAATCGGAAGTCGTCGGTGTTCGTATTCGTAACGATTCGTAAATTCGTAAGTCGTCGGTGTTCGTATTCGTAACGATTCGTATTTTCGTAAGTTATTTTTTCGTTGATTAGTTTTTCCCTTTCGTAGATTTAGTTACATTCGTACTTTCGTTAGATTGATTTATTCGTACTTTCGTAACATTGTTTTTCATAGATTCGTAATCGGAGCATAATTCATAATTTTATGTAATGTGTATGCTATTATTACATTTTAAGAGACACAGAAAATTACGAATCGAAAAAAAAGTTACGAATGTACGAATTTTTTTGTTCAATCCATTCGAAGCACGTTAAGCAGCGCCATTGTAAGAGACACGGAAAATTACGAATCGAAAAAATAAATAAACAGTTACGAATGTACAAATTTTTTAATGCTCTTTTTTGTGTCTTTGTTCCATGCATTTTCAACTTAGTGGGTGAATACATGGCAGGTTGTCATCTTATGGTTATAAGCACCTTCCCAGGATTCCTGCTATGTGCTCAGCCACAATGAAGACAGGTACAGTTGCTGTAGCAACTACAAACAGGGGTGTAAAATCAGCCATGCTTCCTCAACATCATGCACAGAAAACCAGGAAGCACATTTCCTTATGATGTCACTACAGGAAAAGCATCATAATTTTTAAAGCGGATCTTCAGTCATTTTTGCAACTTTCTATCTATTAAATCTTCTGCCCTTGTTGTTTTAGCCCTGGTTCACATTGATGCAATTTGGAATGCGATTAGACATGTGACGCCGCACCGATTCCCAAAAGTAGTTTCTGTACTATTTTTGATGATTTCGGGGTGCGATATCCATTGACATCTATGCAGAAACCCGCACAGATGTCTCTGAAATTCCCCTGAAGTCGGGACTGACATGCGGGAATGAAATCGTGCGAGTTCAGCTGAACTCAAATGATTTCATTCCCACAGTCAGTGTGAACCTAGGCTTAACTTTGGATAGTAAAACATTTTTTTTCTGCCAGTAAATACTTTATACAGCCCACTACCTGTTTCTTGTCTGGTCATTAGTTTTATGACATCATACACAGGTCTCTCACTCTCGTCAGAGTTTGCCAGGAAGGGAGGGGGGATGAGTCATAAGAGGGCCAATAAGAGCTGGAGGTGTGCCTCTGTGTAAATCCAGGAAGCGAACAAGCAGCAGCTTCAGCTGCCCACAGTTAAAATGGCTGCAGCCAGACTTAGTGGAGGGAGATTTCTGCAGCATATTTGGCAAGTACAGAATCACAGAATATATAAAATAATATGCAAAGTGGTTGGGTGAAGCTTCAGAATGGCAAAGATGAATTTATTACAAATTATCTGAGCAGACTGCAGTTCCTCTTTAACAACATAAAGGCACGGCGTTTGAAAAGCATGTAAAGAACACAAAAAATGAGCACTTAAGCAAAAATGCATGGCATCAGAAATGGAGAGATGTGGACAGGGCCTAAGGTTGAGGTCAGGGCAGGCTACTTGTTACAGAGCTGGCTTTGTGCACATAGGTACACTCATGGAATCCACAAAACTGTTGCCACAAGCCTGGAAGTGCACAATTGCCTAAATTATATTTTTACAGTATGTTGTAGCATTAACAGTATCCTTCATTTGACACACCTAAATCCAGTCAATTGAAGGGGTGTGCATATACAGTATCTCACAAAAGTGAGTACACCCCTCACCTTTTTGTAAATATTTTATATCTTTTCATGTGACAACACTGAAGAAATTACCCTTTGCTACAATGTAAAGTAGTGAGTGTACAGCTTGTATAACAGTGTAAATTTGCTGTCCCCTCATATTTTCCAGCACTGCCTTAACCCTCTTGGGCATGGAGTTCACCAGAGCTTCACAGGTTGCCACTGGAGTCCTCTTCCAATCCTCCATGACGACATCGTGGAGCTGGTGGATGTTAGAGATCTTGCACTCCTCCACCTTCCATTTGAGGATGTCCCACAGATGCTCAAGAGGGTTTAGTCTGGAGATGTGCTTGGCCAGTCCATCACATTTACCCTCAGCTTCTTTAGCAAGGCAGTGGTCATCTTGGAGGTGTGTTTGGGGTCGTTATGTTAGAATACTGCCCTGCGGCCAGGGATCATGCTCTGCTTCAGTATGTCACAGTACATTATTGGCATTAATGGTTCCCTCAATGAACTGCAGCTCCCCAGTGCTGGCAGCACTCATGCAGCCCCAGACCATGACATTCTCACCACAAGACACACTTATCTTTGTACTCCTCCCCTGGTTGCCGCCACACATGCTTGATACCATCTGAATCAAATAAGTTTATCTTGGTCTCATCAGACCACAGGACATGGTTCCAGTAATCCAGGTCCTTAGTATGCTTGTCTCCAGCAAACTGTTTGCGGGCTTTCTTGTGCTTCTTCTTTAGAAGAAGCTTCCTTCTGGGATGACAGCTATGCAAACCAATTTGATGCAGTGTGTGGCATATGGTCTGAGCACTGACAGGCTGCCCCCCTACCTCTTCAACCTCTGCAGCAATTCTGGCAGCACTCATACATCTATTTTCCAAAGACAACCTCTGGATATGACGCTGAGTACGTGCATTCAACTTCTTTGGTCGACCATGGTGAGGCCTGTTCTGAGTGGAACCTGTCCTGTTAAACCGCTGTATGGTCTTGGCCACCGTGCTGCAGCTCAGTTTCAGTGTCTTGGCAATCTTCTTATAGCCTAGGCCAGGGGTCTCCAAACTATGGCCCTCCAGTTGTTCAGGAACTACAATTTCCATCATGCCTAGTCATGTCTGTGATGTCAGAGTTTTGCAATGCCTCATGGGATGTGTAGTTCCGCAACAGCTGGAGGGCCATAGTTTGGAGATCCCTGGCCTAGGCCATCTTTATGTAGAGCAACAGTTCTTTTTTTCAGATCCTCATAGAGTTCTTTGCCATGAAGTGCCATGTTGAACTTCCAGTGACCAGTAAGTGAGAGCGATAACACCAAATTTAACACACCTGCTCCCCATTCACACCTGAGACCTTGTAACACTAACGAGTCACGTGACATCGGGGAGGGAAAATGGCTAATTGGGCCCAAAGTGGACATTTTCACTTAGGGGTGTACTCACTTTTGTTGCTAGCGGTTTAGACATTAATGGCTGTGTGTTGAGTTATTTTGAGGGGACAGCAAATTTACACTGTTATACAAGCTGTACACTCACTACTTTACATTGTAGCAAAGTGTAATTTCATCAGTGTTGTCACATGGAAAGATATAATAAAATATTTACAAAAAGGTGAGAGGTGTACTCACTTTTGTGAGATACTGTATACAGTGGTGTGAAAAAGTGTTTGCCCCCTTCCTCATTTCCTGTTCCTTTGCATGTTTGTCACACTTAAGTGTTTCGGAACATCAAACCAATTTAAACAATAGTCAAGGACAACACAAGTAAACACAAAATGCAATTTGTAAATGAAGGTGTTTATTATTAAAGGTGAAAAAAAATCCAAACCATCATGGCCCTGTGTGAAAAAATGATTGCCCCCTAAACCTAATAACTGGTTGGGCCACCCTTAGCAGCAACAACTGCAACCAAGCATTTGCGATAACGTGCAATGAGGCTTTTACAGCATCCTGGAGGAATTTTGGCCCACTCATCTTTGCAGAATTGTCCTAATTCAGTTACATTAGAGGGGTTTTCGAGCATGAACGGCCTTTTTTTTTTTGTTTACAAACTTTTATTAAGGAATCGTACAGAAGTATACAAACGAGACAGTGCAATAATGGTATTACAGAGATACAAATATTATGAACGGCCTTTTTAAGGTCATACCACAACATCTCAATAGGATTCAGGTCTGGACTTTGGCTAGGCCACTCCAAAGTCTTCATTTTGTTTTTCTTCAGCCATTCGGTAGTGGACTTGCTGGTGTGTTTAGGATCATTGTCCTGCTGCAGAACCCAAGTTCGTTTCAGCTTGAGTACACGAACAGATGGTCGGACATTCTCCTTCAGGATCTCTTGGTAGACAGCAGAATTCATAGTTCCTTTTATCACGGCAAGTCTTCCAGGTCCTGAAGCAGCATAACAGCCCCAGACCATCACACTACCACCACCATATTTTACTGTTGGTATAATGTTCTTTTTCTGAAATGCAGTGTTCCTTCTACGCCAGATATACTTGGACACACACCTTCCAAAGAGTTCCACTTTTGTCTCATCGGTCCACAGAATGTTGTCCCAAAAGTCTTGGGGATCATCAAGATGTGTTGTGGAGAAATTGAGACGAGCTTTGATGTTCTTTTTGCTCAGCAGTGGTTTTCTCCTTGGAACTCTGCCATGCAGGCCATTTTTGCCCAGTCTTTTCCTGATGGTGGAGGCATGAACGCTGACCTTAACTGAGGCAAGTGAGGCCTGCAGTTCCTTGGACGTTGTTGTGGGGGTCTTTTGTGACCTCTTGGATGAGTCGTCGCTGCGCTCTTGGGGTAATTTTGGGCGGCCGGCCACTCCTGGGAAGGTTCACCACTGTTCCATGTCTTCGCCATTTGTGGATAATGGCTCTCACTGTGGTTCGCTGGATTCCCAAAGCTTTGGAAATGGCTTTATAACCCTTTCCAGACTGATAGATCTCAATTACTTTCTTTCTCAATTGTTCCTGAATTTCTTTGGGTCTCGGCATGATGTGTAGCTTTTAAGGATCTTCTGGTGGACCTTACTGTGTCAAGCAGCTCCTATTTAAGTGATGCCTTGATTGTGAACAGGTGTGGCAATAATCAGGCCTGGGTGTGGCTAGAGAAATTGAACTCAGGTGTGGACAACCACAGTTATAGTATGTTTTAACAAGGGGGGCAATCACTTTTTCACACAGGGCCATGATGGTTTGGATTTTTTTTCACCTTTAATAATAAACACCTTCATTTACAAATTGCATTTTGTGTTTACTTGTGTTGTCCTTGACTATTGTTTAAATTGGTTTGATGTTCCGAAACACTTAAGTGACAAACATGCAAAGGAACAGGAAATGAGGAAGGGGGCAAACACTTTTTCACACCACTGTATATGTATTTGGCCACATAATAATGTATAAAAATTGTGAACTACAGCAAATCTTTTCCAAGTAACATTTACTTCAGCGGGTACGTCCTGTTTCGGTTACACTTTCCTAAAGTAATTTAAATTCAAAGCAATTGTAAATTATAACTTTTTTATTATAATAATAATAATAAACATGTTATACTTACCTGCTCTGTGCAACAGTATTCCACAGAGTGACCAGGACCTCCCCTTCTGGGGTACCTCGCTGGCACTCTCTGCTCCCCCTCTTCTGTGTGTGCCCCCATAGTAAGCCACTTGCTATGGGGGCCCACATGTGGGTTCACGCCTGAGCAAAGAGCAGGCAAGTATAACCTGTTTGTGTCCATAAATGTACACTGCGAAGCTCAGTGCTGCTGCAGGCATCGAGATAGGACTCAGGTAAGTAAATAGCGATGTATGGGGTAGGGGGGCAGCGGGGTGATACAATTACTGGGACATTTTGTATTCTAATGCAGGGAATGCATTAAGGTACAAAATGTCTCCATTTGTTAAAAAAAAAGGTACAAAATGTCTTGCCTTTAGAATCGTGTAACCTTCACATAAAAGTATGCAAAGCCCCTTTTTCCCTGTGTTGTATGGAATAGAGAAGGGTTAGAGCCTCTGTCAGGCTTTTATTGCTGTCTGTGTCCCCATTACAGAGCTTCATCCTCTCTATTTGCGCTAATTACCATGGTTTCTTTTACAGAAGATGATGAGATTTTTTTTTTTTTGTTATCGTGGCAATAGGAAAAGATGAATAAAAATCTTCCAACGGGTACACCTGTTCTGGTGAGTGTTGTCAAAGACCCCATGCCAACAGACCCTTAGCAGCTCCTGTGTGTGCCGAGGCACAAAATCCCCAGCGCTTTCTGGTACCTAGTGAGCTGCATGTGTCATATAAGCCATCAACAAAACCAAAAATGGTTATAAACAGCTGTGCTGGGGTAAAAGATGGCTTCTGCATCAGAGTTTAAATCACACATGTGCGTACGGCATTTCTACTCAAATGCGAAAGTGGTGAGTTTGGGGTGAAGCGTCGTACTCGCATGCGTAGGTAAACACGGATGCAGAAATCATTGGTATTTATCTGAGCATCACCATGTACAGTACGTGCTATGTGTGTCTCCCCAGAAACCAAAAGGAATGAGGATTTTACACCTATTTATGAGGCCCACAAGATGAACCCATTCCCTTTAGGCCTTGTTCACACGGGGTATATGCATTAGGGTTGCACCGGTACTTTTGCGGTGCGATTTGAGCCCATACAAAATGAATATGCTGAAATTGCAATGCAAAGAATCGCATGTTATTGGAACAGGAATGCGGTGCAATTCCTGTCCAAATCACTTGATTTACTACACCATTGATATGTAAACCCAGGCTTGACATAGTGATTTAAGCCTGGGTGCACACAGGAGCGGTGTGGGAAACCGCATTCAATTCGGACAGGAATTGGACCGCATTAAGTTCAAAATCTCATGCGATTCTTTGCAATGCAATTTAAGCCTATTCATTTTGTATGGGCTCAAATCGCACTGCAAAAGTATCAGTACTCGGCATCGGCGAGTGAAAGTATAAGCACTCGTACTCGCTGGTAAAAAAAAAAAAAAAAAAATGGTATCGGTGCAACCCTAATAGGCATCCATGCCCTGTGTGAGGGGTGCGTTTGCCCACATTGGGATGCACAGGACATTGTGCGGCAGCAAGTAGTCCACCCTCTTTGCTGCCGCACATATAAATTACGTGCACAGCAAGTGATTAAAGGGCTTTGTGTAAAAAGTGTGGTTGGTAGACATGAAATTCAATTATAATACATAACAGGGAGGCTAATGAAAGCACCAGTCCTGACTAGAGCATTTTCATCTTCACCCCTGCATCGTTATAGCTCACTATTCATTGACTGTCTGGATTCGCCCAGATTTACATAAGTTCTGTGCATGCGAATGAGAGCTCATTCATTCTGGAATCCCAAACTTACTCCCAGCAATCATAAGACACCGAACTGTGCATGCACAGCTATCACAAATCGTAAAAAAAGCTTCTAGCAGGCAGGGGGAAATATTTCATTGCAGAAGAGGATTATGGAATCCACCATAAAGATCTAAGTACTTGCATTTTTTGAAGGTTTAGTTCCACTGTAAGTTACCATAAAATACCACATTCCTATTCTCTGCAATAAATGTACACATCAGAAACCATTGTAGAAAAAAATAACTGGCATGTTTTACTGCAGTCATCTTAAAGAATATCTAAATCCAAAAAAACTAAATGATATATATTAGCTTACCAGTCCTTTGGTGTGGTGACCATGTTAGTTTTCTTTTTTCCCCCCCATTATTTTTACATGGTGATCCTATCAGTAACACTTCCTGTCCTAGAGTGACAACACTCAATCACGGCACTGTACATATGGAGGAACAATGTTGCCACTCTAGGAAAGGATTACAGAACACCTCCATTTCCAAAGAACATATTTTATTTAAGAACAATGGAGCTACCAGGACCTAAAAAATAAAAATCTCTGGAAAGACTCCAGAGTACGCAGGTTATTCACAGACCATAACTTCTGAATCACCTATCTGAAACTGTGGGCTCCTACACAGTATACCCAGAGGTAACACTAGCAAAGGTAATGGAGGCATCTTTACAAAATATTTTATTGCACATGAATTAAAAAAAAATAAAAAATGAAAAAACACATGTGGTTCCAATCCTAGCTCCATACATATAATGTAACATTAGATCCCATGGGGACCCAGCCCTCAATGGGCAATCAATCATACATCCATGGATAAATCACACTAGTCCAACAAGCATCCCATCGCACACATTCCTGGACATAGGCTCATCAGTAGAAGGTGCTGTAGCAACTACCAGCTGGGAACTGGGCTTGTCATGAAAAAAATTTACATATTCACCAGCACAAGGACCATCAGATATCGTCCAAAACATTATTGCAGAAAGATCACATCACAAAGGACATTTCGGAGCTGCGCAGGACATCACATGCCTGGCGAAGGGGTCCTGCGCAGTTCCACTTGGTCCTTTGTGATGTGATCTTTCAATAAAAGTTTTGGATGATATCCGATGACTGCACGGCTTCTGAACATGTGACCACCGTGACAGGTCACATGATCGTCAATCCTTCCCATCCCCTGTGCATTCTTTGCAGGGCAGGCAGGAAGGGGTTAAAGTGTAAGTATAAAGTATAATTAAAGGCATTTATTTTGACTTTTGCACAGTGGAGAGGGATTAGAACACCTGTGAGTTTTTTTTTTTTTTTTTTATTGGTGTTTATGTCCCCAATAGAGGGGTTACTCTCTCTATTTCTGGTGATTACCCTGATCACAGGTGAAAGTAAATTGAAATCCCCAGGCTTTTGGATTGTCCCCAGACTAATGGAGAAACTAGTTCTGGTGACAATCAGGGATTTCCTCGCTTTGGAGGTCTCACTTCCACTTCCTGTTTTAGCTCTGGGAGGGGAATTGAAGGGAAATATTCCTAATGGGACACCGATAGAAAAAAATGACAGAGGTTATGACCCTCCCTTGCTCTATCCAAAAATGAAAAAAAGTTTTGCCTTCAAGTGGTATAAAACCCAAAATATAATTTTATTACAGCTTACCAGTCATTAGTTTTCTCTTTTTTTTTTAGGCCATTTTCCTCTCTGGTCAGTAACACACCTCCTGTATTAGAGTGCCCCCACTCTAGATGAAGGAGCACAGGGGGCACTTTTGGACAAAACTGTTCATCTGGAGGGGGAGTGTTAAATGAACTAGCATATTTATAGTGGGAGTAAACTCCCATCTCCGACTTTTACCTATAGCTAAGCCTATAATAAGGCTTCGCTATAGGTACAGTAAATATCTCCTAAACTTGCGAAGCCGCCAGTGACTTCACTGGCGCATGTGCTGAGGGAACAGCATACCTGTGCCATTACTTCAGAGTCCTGTGCTGTGAATGGGAGTGATGTCATCGTGGCTCATCCAATCAAAAGACCCGAAGCCCGTCATCCCAAAAGGAAGGCCGGGTAAAGCTGGAGGCCCTGTCAGCGGTGAGAGCGCTTTATAGCTCACCTAGTTATGGGCAGGGGTTGCCATCATTCATTTACACTTTAGAATATCCTCTTGTTAGGACTTTAGATGCAACCAAATACTACAAAAATCAGAATTATATACAATCGTATCTACTTTATAAAGTCCACCCTAAAGTGGGCACTTCCGCTTATTGGATTCCTCCCCCCCTCCGGTGCCACAATTGGCACCTTTCAGGGGGGAGGGGGTGCAGATACCTGTATAATACAGGTATCTGCACCCACTTCCGTGACGAATTATCCGGACTGCCGCGCCCCTATCCGGAGATGCCCCGTTGTGTCTTGGGAAACACAGTTCCCAGGACACAACGGGGACCAATAGAGACGCGCAGCGCGACTCGCGCATGCGCAGTAGGGAACCGGGCAGTGAAGACGTTGCGTCTTCACTTCCTGATTCCCTGACAGAGGATGGCGGTGGGGCAGCCGAGAGACGAGCTCGTCACATTCTGCCGACACCGCTGGAACCAGGAACAGGTAAGTGTCCATTTATTAAAAGTCAGCAGCTGCAGTATTTGTAGCTACTGACTTTTAATATTTTTGGTGCGGGTGCAGCTCCGCTTTAAGACTTTATTAGGTTGTAATAAAATATGTATGATTTTATATACTTCAGATTTTGGATTATTTGGTTGCCTCTAAAAAGTCTCAATAAGAGGTTGTTTATAGGATATTGCAATATAATAAATATTTGCTTTTGGGTTGAATACTGCTTTTAGTTCTACTTTAAACAAAGAGAGTTGTATGTAAATTCAGTTGCATCCAACCTATATACCAGTGATGGACAACCTTGGCACCCCAGATGTTTTGGAACTACATTTCCCATGATGCTCATCTACACTGCAAAGTACATAAGCATCATGGGAAATTTTGTTCCAAAACATCTGGGGTGCCAAGGTTCGCCATCACTGCTATGTACCATAACATTGTTTAGTTTCTGCGTAATACCCACAATATTCTTTTACAGATACAATGGTTATATTACATAGTAGGACTCCTTACATTGAGGCTGGGTTCACACTGAAGCACAGAGCAGCTCACGGCAGGTGTCCGGTGTGTCGCTGTTCACCGTTTCAGGTCCGATTTCAGTCCAAATTTTTGGCTGAATTCGGACCTGAAATGGACCAAAAGACGCACAGGGCTCCTGTGCAATTCGCTCCAGAGCTGCTCTGGAGATGTGTGAACCGGCTCCATAGAGAGTCAATCTCCTGACATGCAAATTCGAATGCAGGTGAACCCGCATCCAATTCACAATAGTGTGAACACAGCCTCACACTATTTAAGTCAATAATGTGTATAGTGATGTTGTCTGCCCTTCTTGGCCAAAGGTGGGTATTACATATTAGAACCTTTTGAACATTTTTTGATAACTATAACTTTCATAGCTCTCATCCCATCCTGTCTCCTGATAGGGCAGTGGTCTCTTTTTTACTTGAGAACTATTTCCACCATGATGTTGGAATGGTAAAGTGTCACCTTCCTCTAAGGTTTTGGTTGGCGCCCCGCTGGTTGTGTTTTTTGACTGAATTTCTCTGCGCCCGTGTCCTTCCACTATCTTCACAGCAACCTCTCTCAGAGTTTTCAAGTAGACCACTTTTTTGGTGAACTTTGGCACACTGGGCAACAAGTCGCCATGGTGCTTCTTAATATAGCGATCCATGTGGTCTACGTCCATGATATGGACAACCATTTTCTGCAAGTCGGTGTCCACGTTGCACAGCTGGCAGGAGTATTTGTAGGACGGGCCCAGCGCCGTCTCCACGATGTATTCCAGGCCTACAATGGGGTCGTCCTTCAAGTGGGTGTGCAGGAAATAGCCCAATCGGCCCAAGTCCTCCATCTGCTGGGGCGCAGTGCGTTGCAGGTTCCGTTTATGTTTGTTTCCCTGGATGTGTTCGCACAGCGCTACAGGCGAGGCGCACTTCACATCGCAGAGGCCACAGTCGTAGTTTTGGGGGTCAGTGTAATTTTCTCTTCTGCATTTGGTCATCGTTGGCATGTCATCACTTGCTCCGTTTTTCTCGCCGCTTTCCTTGGCGGACGAGTCGGCTACCAGAATCGGCATATCGCAGTCGGGTTTCTGAATGCGGATTTCTTTGCGGCCAAACTTGTCGTAAATCGCCTGGGCGGCCTCCTCCAGCGCGCGGACCTGCTCCTCCCTAATGAGGTCACTGGAAGCGCAAATCATATCGCTGTGGTGCTTGTAGATGTAGCTCTCCGTGTGGTCCACGTCCGTGACGTGAGCAACCATTTTCCGCCATTCACACTCCACACTACAGAGCAGGCAGGTGTAGAGGTAGGAAGACTCCACCTGCCGCTCCACCACATACTCCAGGCCCAGGATCGGCTCTTCCTTCAAATAGGAGTCCAGGAAATACTGCACCCGGCCCAGCTCCCGCAGCTTGGCCGGGGCGAAGCGAGTCAACAGCGACTTGTGCTTCACCCCGACAACATGTTCGCACAGCGACCTGATCGAGGTGCACAACAGGTCGCACACATCACAGGACACCTTCCCCATGGCAGCGGAGTGTTTACACTGCGCGGCACTTCCGGTTCTGGCGGCCTGACGTCACTTCGTACGGGCGGTGAGGATAACTGGGAAACGCGTGCCCGACGTGCGGAAGGTGGCGCGTGCACGCGCCGCAGAAGGCAGGGTGATGGGTGAGGCCTGGGAGGACACAGTGCTGAACAGCCAATCATTGCGCAGGGCAATTTCTTTTCTATTGTTATAACTTTATTGAAATGCCATAAGTGACATTTCATTAGGCGTTCCTTCACATTTCTGGTGCTCTCCAAAAAAGCAATCAGTCTCTTTCAGATACGGTGCCCCGTCAGATTCGGCGACCCTTCAGATTTGGTAACCTAAGTGACGTTACCCAAAAAAATGTGCAATGCATTCCAACATGGCTGCTATGCGTTTCAGTAGGTTTCCTATTCTGATAGAACACGAAGGCGTGTTCTGTCAGATTAGGCGAGCCGTCAGATTTCGTAACGGAAGTGACGTTCCGTCTCGGCGATCTTGGTTCACCCCGCACTCAGCCACAGTAAGCCTAAAGTCTGAAGTCGCCAAGAGGACATCTTTTTACACCCACCGAAATCTTGCATTTCACATGTATTTTTACCACTAAACTGAGCTTATATCATGAAATACAGGATTTAGAAATCCGTAACACTGTTTTGATGTTGAATTTTAAAAGCAGCGGCAAGCCTGCTGAGCTCACGCGTTTGAGAATCTGTCAGAAGACCGCTGCTTTTAAAATTAAACATCAAAACAGTGTTACAGATTTCTAAATACTGTATTTCACCATATAAGGTTAGTTTAGTAGTAAAAATAAAATAAGTGTGAAATGCAAGATTTCGGTGGGTCCTTTTGGCAACCTCAGACTGTAGGCTTACTGTGGCTGAGTGCAGGGTATACCAAGATGGCCGTGACAGAACGGCACTTTCATTACACGATTTTCACAGGTCATCTAATCTGACGGAACAGGGGTAGCGGACATCTTGTTACACCCAGGCAAGTCTTGAATGTCACACTTATTTTAGCAGTAAAGGGAGCTTACAAATACTGAAATACACTATATTAACGCGACCGACTGAGGTTGTCCAAAAATGTCCTCAGCCCCTTATGAATATCAATTTGGCGGTAAACAGTGTGGGGTGTACCAAGATGGCCGTCGCCACTTTCTGACTGCAGCCTTGCTGCTGGTTTTCAAATTCAACATAAGAACACTATCACAGATTTACAATACTGTATTCTACTATATAAGCTGAGTTTACTGCTGAAATTCCAGACTTGCCTGGGTGTAACAAGATCTGGGTGTAACAAGATGTCCGCTGCCACCTTTGTGTTCTGTCAGATTAGGAAATCTATTGGAACGCATAGCGGCCATGCTGAAACGCATTGCGCATGCGCAGTAAGCACTTTTTGCTGGTAACGTCACTTCCGTTACCAATTCTGACGTGTCGCCTAATCTGACAGAACAACAGATGGTGTTCTATCAGATTAACGAACCTGTCAAATAATGAAGCGAAAGTGACGTTCCGCCAGCTGCGCATGCGTTCCACTGCTACCAGGTTTGCTAATCTGACAGAACACCTGCAGTCAGAAGGCGGCAGCGAACATCTTACTACACCCAGCTACGTCTTGAATTTCACAGTAATTTTAGCAATAAAGTGAGCGTATATATATATAATTATAGTATATTGGCATCTGTGGAACGTATGTGCAGCTGACGGAAAGTCACTGACATTACCTAATCTGATGGGTTCGCTATTCTGACAGAACAACGGCTAGGTTGCGGTTTTACTGCGCTCCCCGGCCGCCCGCCCCTCTGAACTGTAAAATCAGCCTGTTCACATACCATGGCATTTTTAACCACTTATTTAATGCGATGGAACCGCGCTAAGATTTAATATGAAGGTGTTACACTGCTGCTGCACTATTGGGATAAACCCAACCTAAAGCCTAGTACACATGATCAGACTATCGTACAAAAAATACAGATTTTGAAGCGATCGTATGATAATCTGATCGTTAGTACACAGCTTTTGTCCGAAATTATCCAAAGGGACAAACGCAAAAAATGTTCTCGTACAATTCTCAATGTATCCCGTAAGATTTTCATTTAATCAGTACAGTTTTCCTCCGAAAATACAATACAAATATATTACATCACTTACAAATTTGTATTCTGTCATACGAGAATTTTCGTACTTTAGTAACCTATTCGTTTTCAATATGAGACTAGCATGTAAAAAAACAAAACAGATGATCATTTGTCCAATAATCTCATTGTGTGTACTAACCTTTAATAATATGTTTGCAAAATTACATTGCTGCAAAACAACAAATGTTGTTATTTAAAACCTAATTACTAAACCGTATCAATGTATCTATCACATTTATGTGAAACAACTAAAGTGCTGACGTGCCATTATAATATTATTTCTATCTAAAGTGACACAGTGTGAAATACATAAATAAACACGTGTAAATATATCAGAAAAGTGCCAACGTGCTATTAAAAAAAATTCACTTATAAAATTCAGTGCTATAAGCCCTAAGTGCTAGTATGCTATAGTGCAGAAAAAAAATCTTTTTCATTACTCATAAAAATGATTGCAACATAAGAAAAAATATATAAAGAAAAATGTTTAAGAAAAAATGTTCATGCTTCACTGAGTAAGGAACACCTAAAAGTGGTAGTAAACTGCAGTTGTTGAAAAAAAAATAAAAAATAAAAAAATTCCCTGCAAGGCAATGTCATAATGTGCTAGTATGCATCACAAAAGCCGCCGGTGGGCCCCATAGGATGCATTAAGGTGAAAAAACACAAGGGTTTACAACCCCTTTAACCACTTGCTTACTGGGCACTTAATCCCCCCTCCTATCCAGACCAATTTTCAGCTTTCAGCGCTGTCGCACTTTGAATGACAATTGCGCGGCCATACAACACTGTACCTAAATGACATTTTTATCATTTTTTTCCCCCAAAAAGAGCTTTCTTTTGGTGGTATTTGATCACCTTTGCGATTTTTATTTTTTGTTAAAAAAAAATTAAAAAGACCGAATTTAAAAAATAATATATATTTTTTTTTTATTTTGTTAAAAATTTAAAATGGGTAATTTTTGTCTATCACTGATGTACGCTGATGAGTCAGTGCCAGATTAACATAGGGGCTATTGGAGCTGCAGCTCCAGGCCCCTTTCTCAAGATAGGCCCCAAAAAAAAAAAAAAAAAATGTAAAAAAAAAAAAGATAGACTTTGAGGGTTGTAGCTCAGCGATCAGGAGTCACGGAGACCCCACATTCGAGGTATGTAGCTAAAGACCTACTCCAGCACTAGTTAAAATATGGGGCTGCTTTCATCTATAGTTCCGGAGATACAGGGCTGCTTGCGCAGTCGGTCAGAAGCTACATACAGAGTGGCCAGTTTAAATACAAGCTGGCACACTCTGCAGCAGACTGAGAGGATGAACTCAGTGTTATTGTGTTCTGCCAGTGAATACAATGATCAGTGTTGCTAACTATAGCTGGCAGCACTGATTGTTTTGGGGAAAACCTGACAGGCTGGTTGTACTCAAGTTGGTTAATAGGTTGAGTTGTGTAAAACCAGGTCTCTGCTTAATTGGTGTAATTTCAATCCATGTATGGCCCGCTTAACCACTACACAGTCTCTAAACATCCTTCCACAAACCTTTCATTTTTTCCTTCTTAGATTCCTTCATCCTCCTCTCCTATATATAGTGCCCACTGTCATACTCTCCACACGTCTCTCCTGTACATAGTGCCCACTGTCATACTCTTCACACTCCTCTCCTGTACATTGTGCCCACTGTTAGACCCTCCACATTCCTCTCCCTCACCTGCACATACTTCCCACTTTTATACCATCCATTCTCCTCCCCTATGCCTCTTACCCACAAAAACAGTTCTTTAAAATTATACTGAATATCCTCAATGTTACCAGCTCTATAATGGGCACACTTTTGTTAGTTCAACTAAAGGAAATCCCAGTCCTCATATTTGTTCTGCCCCATTATTAGTACTTATTTAATTTTGTAATTACTATTGTGATGTATAGATGAACATAGGGGATGTCAGCTACTCTAAATATAGCACTTGTAAAAAAAAGTGTCCCTGAAAATATTTTTGAAATGTTGGCAACTATGCGGGTCAGTAGGGGGCCCTATGAAGGGCTCCTGGGTTCCAATGATATTAAAGCAGTAGTAAACTTTTCTAACATTACTATTTTTTAGAGGCCCTGGGGTAGGTTATGCCATAATGTACAAGTATGCACAGCATATTAGCACATTAGGGTACACTTAAATTGTCAGACTGAGCCCTCCAGTGCTGTGCTGTGATCAATCTGGCCCGGGCGCTTCCATCTTCACCCGGTCTTCCTTCTGGGTTCTGTGCCTTCGGTCACTTGCCTTGGCTGGGCTGCGTTGATGTTATTCCCACACATGCTCATGTGCATCCTCTTTCTCTCATCCCCCCTTTCTCTCTCATCTTCTTCCCCTTACCCCTAACACCTCTTTCATCCCCTTTCTCTCTCTCTTTAATTTAATTTGTTATAACAAAAAATTGTTTGCATTTTTATTTATTGTTTATAAAAGGCCCCATCAAAATCCTCAGCACCAGGCCCATGATGTTCTTCATCTGGCCCTGGCGGCAGTGATGGGCACCGATAGGTGGCAGTGATGGGCACTGATGGGTGGCAGTGATGGGCACTGATGGGTTACACTGATAGGCAGCACTTTTAGGTGGCACTGATTGGCGGCACTGGTGGGAATTGATAGGTGGCACTTGTGGGCATTGATAGGTGGCACTTGTGGGCATTGACAGGTGGCACTTGTGAGCATTGACAGGTGGCATACATGAGGCATAATTGCCTCTGACTTTCCGGGACCAATGTCCCTTTAAGACGAGCCAGTGATCGGCTTTTTTTTTTCTCCTCCGTTGTCAGCGTGAGGAGAAAAAAAAAAAACGATCACTGAGCTTTTGTTTTGATCATGTGAGCAGCTGTCATTGGCTGACAGCTGATCACATGGTAAGGGGCTGTTAGGTGTGGCCTGCCAAGGGGCCACTGATACCAGTTTATATTGTCGCGTTCCAATTGTTAAGCTTACATAATGGAGTAAGACACAGAAACACAGATGTCCGTGTTGGCTCCGAGCTTAAAGACCCAGGCTCTCAAAAGCTTTTATTAGTGGTATTTATACATTTTTTAAAAGGGGTGTTTTCCAAAGCAAACAGATGACAATATGATTTCATACAAGGCTATGTCCAATTGTACAGGTCACCATGCCCTGTGACCTAGCTGTATGTTTACAATGATTAAACACTCTTGTGTAAGCCCTTGTACTAGGACATTAAAACAAATAACAGGACAGTACAAAATACGAAGCAACAAATCAGATGAAAAGGGTAACTCTAACTTGTAATTACATATTCAGCTAACCTGACTTCTCATTTCCCCCTTTGACATCATCCTTCTCCCAACTCTGGATCCTCAAAAGTGGGTTCTAGCTAGTACTTCCTTAGGTACTATCCCTGACCGCGAGTTGTCAAAGGAGAACTGAGTTCTCATCCCCCAGTTCCATACCAGCATCCCAGAAGTGAAGAGAATCGAAGAGGAGGATGATGTCAACCCATTTACTATTCCGTAGAGAACCTTCTCTTTAGTCCTTTGACTTTCTTTCTTATTCTAGCATATATGCAGCAATTAATAACTGTCACTATAGCTAAACCAAGTATGAGTATCAATATAGGACTAAATATCCAACTGAATGTTTTGGTTGCAGTAGGAGACCATCCACTGAAAACATCATACCAGTGGTGGGTGGTCTCTTCCCTGATTTGTGAAGACAGATGAATAAGCTTTCCCTTATCAATAATTGCGGATAATAGGTTGTTCTGAAGGGTATGTTCGTGTGTCTCTATGTATTTCCTAAGTATTTCCGATTCTTTTAAAACTTGTAATAGGGGTTCTAATGATATTGCAAAAGGTGTGGTGTCAGTAAGGTTATCTACCGCCCATTCCCTATTAAATGTTTTATCAGCATCTGATTCAAAAATGAAAGTGTCATTTAACCATTTAAATACTTTAACATTCATTATACACCCTGAAAAAGGAGCTGTTCTATTTAGACTCCTCATGGTGTCGTTATCATTAGTTATCAAACAAATATGTTGTGGTCCTACCTCCATGAATCGATTGCCTACATGTACGGGCATTCTTTGGAACTTACATATATTGGACTGGTGCTTTAACAGGCAAGGTTCATAGACTGGTGAACTCCTTCCACAAACCATTCCTTTGTTACTTTCGGTACACAGACTCAGATCATGAGTTCTGTCCTGTGTATCTACATAATGCCCATAAACCTCGGGATACCAAAATTCAGGCGGATCTTCCCCTACTAGGAGTGGCATTACTATCAGTTTACACATTACCTCTACCCCTCCTACCTTGTATACATTAAACCTCCCAGCACACCATTGTTCCTCACATTCTATTTGTCTGCCTGTTACCTCGAACCAGGTGTTTTCTAAGTCTAGACCCTTAAAGTACTTGAGCCATGTGTGGTAATTCCCTGACTGTAACTCTTCCCTTGCCCTATTTACTTGTATGTGATAGGATAGTGTAGAGAAAGCACACTGAGTGAGTTCTATAAATTTCTGATCTCTCTTCCATAGCTCCAAGCTGGCTATTACCGTGTGATTAACCATAGCATTAAGGTATTTAGTTAACTGTACCTGACTAATTTGTGTTTCAAATGTTGTAGGTAACCATTGACTAGTTATTATCAGTCTATCAGCTATGTGTCCCCCTGCATGTTTCCATTTATTTTGTATCATTTCCATCTGTATTCCGCTCATTACTCCCATTCCTTTTCCGGTTGCTCCCAAAACGGTGTCATACCATTCTCGTTTGTATCTACAATCTGGTAACTTAGGGAAAGTAACATTGAATTTTACTTTGGTTTTCTGTTGTGATATGGAAGTGTTTAAACAAGACTTGGGGACAGGGGTTAATACTGAGGACTTGAAAACCAGAGGTGGGGTGTCTTCTATCTTTATACTGAATCCATAATGTTCCCACTGTATATACCCACCTGCTGTGTTATTCGATTTTACGAAAAACCATGATGCGCAAATGTAGGTTGTTGATTGATTTGTGACTATGGATCCTGTTATATTGAATGGTTCAGCTCCGCTTACTGGCCTAATACCTGTTCCCTTTGTTTTCTTTTTATATTCCTCCGAATGTGGGGTACGGAGTACTGCCTGAGTTTTATCAAAAACTTCTTTCCATGTTTCTAATGGACCTAATTTATGACACTTATGTGGTGTGTAGTTATAAGGCCATGGTAAATTTTCCCTCCAGTGAAAGGATATGTTTACCAATGCCGGTGGTCTGGCTTTTACAAATACTACGGGTGAACGTGGGTAATAGTCATTATCTTTTACATAAAAGGGGCTCTCATGTCCTGATACAACAATACTTCCTACACTATACGACCGTGTCCCATCCTTAGGCCCAAAGCCTACCCATGTTATGTCTGTATTGTTCTCATGAGTTGTCACATCTATACCAGGAGTGAAAGCATAAATACATCCTAAAAGACATTCTAGTACTGTTGTTATAGCTAAAAAGTTTATCATTCTGTGGCTTGTTCCGGACTTTTTCTACAATGTGATGCGTAGATCCAAGTGGTCTTTCCTTCCAATTTTACTGAGGTTGGGTGCTCAACAGCACTTGGTATGGTCCCTCAAACCGTAGTTCCAAAGTCTTTCTAGTATGTTTCTTTACATAGACCCAATCTCCAGGATTTAATAAGTAAGTACCTGCTACAGAGTCAGGATCTGGAATGGAAGAATACACATCTCTGTGGATCTTAGTTAGATACTGTTGTAATTGTATCACATATGCCGTCAAGCTTATCACATTGTAATTGCATACTCTATGGAAAATATAAACCTAACCCAGGTGCACTTCCAAAAAGTATCTCACAGGGAGACAGTCCTGTCCTCCCTGTGGGAGTGTATCGGATGGAAAACAGAGCCAAAGATAAAACATTCTGGCCATGGCTTCCCCAATTCTTGCATCTATATTTTTAATTTTATTGTTCCATTTACTCTTTCTACTGACCCTGAACTTTGAGGATGATAAGGGGTGTGAAAACTTTGCTGGACCCCTAACATTGCCATCACATTCTGCATGATTTCTCCCGTGAAATGTGTTCCCCCTATCTGATTCTATAGTTCCGGGGAGACCAAACCTAGGTATTAACTCAGTGATCAGTTTCTTGGCTGTGGCTTTGGCTGTGGCTGATTTAACAGGGTAACTTTCGGCCTAAAACGGAAAACAGATCGATACACACGAGAACAAACTCAAAAGGGCCACTCTTAGGCACTTGTATATAGTCAATTTGCAGTCTCTGAAAGGGGTACTGTGCCTGATGTCTCCGGGGTGTTTTAACTTTCTGTCCTGGGCTATTCAGGAGACAGATTTGGCAGGCTGCACAGTAGTTTCTGGCAATGCTGCTGAATCCAGGGGCGAGCCATCTCTGGCTCACAATCCTATACATAGAATTGGAGCTGATATGCGTGGGAAGGTGAACTGCTGCCGCCATTACCGGGTACAGAGAAGCTGGTGGACAAACCTTGTCCCCCCCTCTCCATACTTGGTCAGGGTCTGGCGCTGCTCCCATTTTTGCCCACCTATCCTTTTCGCTCACCTCTGCTTGTTCCTGTAACCTACTCAGCTTCTGCCATGTTGGTTCTGGGCTACTTACCTGTACTGCTGCTACAGTCTCAGGGCTTACCTCCTTTAGAGCTGCTTGTTTTGCAGTTAAATCTGCAAATGTATTTCCTTTTGTTTTTTAATTGCCAAAAACGGTCTCTGTGTCTCTCGTTCACAGGGGGGGACCGGGATCTGGGGGCTTCCAGATTCCGATAAGCCCCCTGCCCGCAGACCCCTAAAACCACCAGCCACAGTTGTGAGGATGAGGCCCATGGGGGGGGGGTGCTTTGGGGCAGCCCCAAAGCACCTTGTCCCCATTTTGATGGGGATGAGGGCCTCCTCCCCACAACTGTGGCCGGTGGTGTTAGGGGTCTGCAGGCAGGGGGCTTATTAGAATCTGGAAGCCGCCTTTAACACGGGGGCCCCCAGATCCTGCCGCCCCCCCCCCCCATGTGAATGAGTATCGGGTACATAGTACCCCTACCTATTCACCCAAAAAGTGTCAAAAGTAATAAAAACACAGAGACATTTTTTAACAATTCCTTTATTAAAAAATAAAAAACAGTGTCCCCAGATGTAAATCCATTGTCAATCATGTCACCCACCACACCCGAAAAAGAAAAAAAAGATGCTCTCGCCGACACAAAGGTCATATGCCTACTGTAGGCTCCTCCGTTTGGCAGTTGTTATATAGGTAAGAGGCGGGCCACCTTGGCTACATCACCTGGTGGCACCACCCCTTCTGACATCACAGACTCAGCATGAGTCCCCCCTGCCCCAAAGCACCCCCCCTTCTTGAGGGCATGTGGCCTGGTATGGTTGGGGGGGGCACTCTCTCGTCCCCCCCTTACCTAACTTGCCAGGGTGCATGCTTGGATAAGGGTCTGTTATGGATTTTGGAGGGGACCCTACGCCATTATTTTTTTCTAAACTTTGGTGTGGGATTTCCCTTAAAATCCATATCAGACTCAAAGGGCCTGGTATGGACTAGGGGGGACCCCACACCACTTTTTTATAATTTTTCTATTAGTAACATAATAAATCTACCAGAAACAAAACTAAAAAAACGTTTCGGTTCTGCACATGTCTAATAATTATGATTAAGCGCTGTAAAATGTGTGAAACGCATTAACGATACAGCTTTGGGGTCCCTGGTGTTATCTGTGTTTTCCCTCAATTTTATGGAATAAAGCACGAGTATCTACAGCGAGTGGGGTGCGGCCAATTTCTTCTTTTTCTGTTATCTCACGACGGCGATCCGGGGGGCGAGCACCTACTGCAAGAGATCTCAATACATGGTTTGCAGCCTCACCTTGCTTTCACTGGAACATTCAAGCATAAAAACAGAGCCGGGTGCGCTACGACATTACTATCGCATCGAGCGCAATTTTTCTATTAGTAACATAACAAATCAGTCTCAGGGCTTACCTCCTTTAGAGCTGCTTGTTTTGCAGTTAAATCTGCAAATGTATTTCCTTTTGCTTCAATTGTTTTTGCATTTGTGTGTGCCGCTATCTTCATTATGGCCACCTTTTTGACTTTTTGTACATTATCTAGGACTCTTTTTATTCCTTTGCTTTACTGGTGTACCTTCAGGTAAGGTTTTTACACAATTCATACAATGATTGCATCAATGAACTGGCATGAGGTATCCACTGTCTACAATATTACACAATACCTAAAACCTTTAGACCTTTGTAGTTGCAACACTCTTTATTACGCGCACCCTGTGCTATATGCAGTGACAGAAAGAAAAAAAAACTTAACTTTTTCTTATTTAACCCCTAACAACCCTTTGTTGTTAAAACCTGTAAAAGATTGAGGGTACTGTCTATACATATTTTTCTCATTGGGGCAACATAACAATAAATCATTCACATATCGTAAAATGCAAACCATAATTGACATTATTCCGCTAGTGGCACAGAAAAGAAAGCCTCTGTGGCTAAATCTATCACTGTGAAACACATGCTATTTAAAGGTATCTGGGATAATAAGGTATGCGGGTTCGACACTAGTATTTTGTTTACTGCCCTAAGGTCCTGTACCATCCTATACTTAATTGGACCACCGTCCACTGATTTCTTTTTAACTGGGTACAGAGGAGTATTTGCGGGCAATTTTACTTCCCTCAGGGCTCTACTTTTAAGTAATGACTGTACTTTCTATGGCTGCCTCCTGAGGCGCACTAAGTGGATACTGTTTCTGTTGGGGGAGCACTGCTCCGGGTATCAATTCCAGTGTCACTGGAGGAATGGGCAGAAGCCCAACATCAACTGGATGTTTTTCCCACAGATCCTCTGGGAAAGATGCCAGTAGCTGCTCTAATGCTGGTGTAATCTGGTTAAGTGCCTCAGGTTCTTCTTCTAAACATTGGATCAAATTACACATTTCTATATTTTTGCAGTTTGTCACCTATATTTAAGGCAACGGTACCATCCCATCCGGATGATATGAAACATATATAAAACATATAAGACCCCAACTCTTCCCCTTGTCTGTCTTTTCTAAGTCTGCTGCTCCCTTTCTATCTTAACCTTGTCGGGGTTTGGTTTGTTTCTGGCCCATTCTAACCTGTGCCTAGGTAGCTTATTGGAATACTGGCAATATGCCCCAAAACTATGGCCAGATCTTCAGACTGACCTCCTTTGGGGACCCTACACCAGTTCCTCGTTGCCTTCCTCCTAGGGTGCTAGAATACTAAATATCTCTCCTGGATACTGAATAACTTTATATGCTAGCCAACTGACAAACAATTTGACCAGACTGACGGCTACAACATACACAAGCATTCCTTTGTGCGGCCAGATACCCAACTAGATCTCCAGACTTTATGGAGACCTTATTCCCCCCTGTATTTGGGATCCCTCTCATACACTCTTATCCCTGCTTTATGGAGCAGCCAGGGCTTATACTTTCAACCCGTCTTATGGTTTATGAGTTAGATGTGAGGTTAAGCATAAGCGTCAGACCCCCCCGAAAGGGCGCGTTCCGTTGCTTAGTTCGGCAATCCCCTTCTAACTCATACCATCCTTGACAAGGCTCATTCACTTGCTCCACAGACAGACAAACGGACAATTTAATAAATAACACATAATTACAGCAATATAAACCGAATGTGTATTGGTTCTAAACCCACCGCTTACGGAAGTTGGTACACAATTCCTGGAGATCAACAGCTGACAGAACGTTTAGGCAAAAATCAGGGGAGTACAGAGCATTATAAGAAAAATAAAGCTTTTTCTTACCTGTACAGTTTTTGGTCTGTGGTTCCCTGAATGCCCGTCCTTTTTGTTCCGTCAACTTTGTTTGTCCTCTTCCTGTAGCATCATTGGTGAGTCCCTGTTCGGGCGCCAGAAAATGTTAGGTCTGGCCTGCCAAGGGGCCACTGATACCAGTTTACATTGCCGCGTTCCAATTGTTAAGCTTACATAATGGAGTAAGACACAGAAACACAGATGTCCGTGTTGGCTCCGAGCTTAAAGACCCAGGCTCTCAAAAGCTTTTATTAGTGGTATTTATACATTTTTTAAAAGGGGTGTTTTCCAAAGCAAACAGATGACAATATGATTTCATACAAGGCTATGTCCAATTGTACAGGTCACCATGCCCTGTGACCTAGCTGTATGTTTACAATGATTAAACACTCTTGTGTAAGCCCTTGTACTAGGACATTAAAACAAATAACAGGACAGTACAAAATACGAAGCAACAAATCAGATGAAAAGGGTAACTCTAACTTGTAATTACATATTCAGCTAACCTGACTTCTCAGGGCCAGGACCCACCCCTTACGCGGATCACTGATCACCCGAGTCTCAGTGACTCAGTGATCACAGCGCGGTCCACGCGTGCCCTGTAGGGCGCACGCAGGGAGCGTGCACAGAGGAGGCCTTCATATGACGGCCTCCCGGGAATTCAGATCTGCGCTGTGGCCGTCATTCGGCCATAGCACGGATGTCAAGTGGTTAAATGTAAGAGAGAACACTTTGCATAGCATAAAATCTTTTAAAACAGCTTCAAATTAGTTTTTGTAAGGGGAACCCCACGCCAGAATAAAAAAAAAAAAAAACGCTGTAGGGCCCCCACCAACATCCACAACAGACCCTTATCTGAACATGCAGCCCCGCAAGTCCAAAAAGGGCAAGACGAGCAAGTGCCCCCCCTGAACCTTACTATGTCCTCAACACGGGGGGGGTGCTTTGGGGCAGGGGGGACTCTATTAATAAATAAAAAAACAGTGTCCCCTGATGTAGATCATCATCAAAAAAGGTGCTCTCGTTGACACGTAGGCCATCTTCCTACTGCAGGCTCCTCTGTTTGACAGTTTATATATAGGTAAGGGGCAGGGCCACCTGGCTACATCACCCGGTGGCAATGCCCTTTCTGACCTCACAGACCCAGCATGCACTGTGACATCAGAAGGGGGTGGTGCCACCAGGTGATGAAGCCAGGTTACCCCACCTCTTACCTATATAAGAAATGTCAAACGGCTTAGCCTTCAGTAGGCAGTCAGCCTTCCTGTCAGTAAGAGCATCTTTTTTTCTTTTTCGGGTCCGGCAGGTGACATGATTGACAATGGATTTACATTGGGGGGCTCTGTTTTTTAATTGCCAAAAACTGTCTCTGTGTCTCTCGTTCACAGGGGGGGACCGGGATCTGGGGGCTTCCAGATTCCGATTAGCCCCCTGCCCGCAGACCCCTAAAACCACCAGCCACAGTTGTGAGGATGAGGCCCATGGGGGGGGGTGCTTTGGGGCAGCCCCAAAGCACCTTGTCTCCATTTTGATGGGGATGAGGGCCTCCTCCCCACAACTGTGGCCGGTGGTGTTAGGGGTCTGCAGGCAGGGGGCTTATTAGAATCTGGAAGCCGCCTTTAACAAGGGGGCCCCCAGATCCTGCCGCCCCCCCCCCCATGTGAATGAGTATCGGGTACATAGTACCCCTACCTATTCACCCAAAAAGTGTCAAAAGTAATAAAAACACAGAGACATTTTTTAACAATTCCTTTATTAAAAAATAAAAAACAGTGTCCCCAGATGTAAATCCATTGTCAATCATGTCACCCACCACACCCGAAAAAGAAAAAAAAGATGCTCTCGCCGACACAAAGGTCATATGCCTACTGTAGGCTCCTCCGTTTGACAGTTGTTATATAGGTAAGAGGCGGGCCACCTTGGCTACATCACCTGGTGGCACCACCCCTTCTGACATCACAGACTCAGCATGAGTCCCCCCTGCCCCAAAGCACCCCCCCTTCTTGAGGGCATGTGGCCTGGTATGGTTGGGGGGGCACTCTCTCGTCCCCCCCTTACCTAACTTGCCAGGGTGCATGCTTGGATAAGGGTCTGTTATGGATTTTGGAGGGGACCCTACGCCATTATTTTTTTCTAAACTTTGGTGTGGGATTTCCCTTAAAATCCATATCAGACTCAAAGGGCCTGGTATGGACTAGGGGGGACCCCACACCACTTTTTTATAATTTTTCTATTAGTAACATAATAAATCTACCAGAAACAAAACTAAAAAAACGTTTCGGTTCTGCACATGTCTAATAATTATGATTAAGCGCTGTAAAATGTGTGAAACGCATTAACGATACAGCTTTGGGGTCCCTGGTGTTATCTGTGTTTTCCCTCAATTTTATGGAATAAAGCACGAGTATCTACAGCGAGTGGGGTGCGGCCAATTTCTTCTTTTTCTGTTATCTCACGACGGCGATCCGGGGGGCGAGCACCTACTGCAAGAGATCTCAATACATGGTTTGCAGCCTCACCTTGCTTTCACTGGAACATTCAAGCATAAAAACAGAGCCGGGTGCGCTACGACATTACTATCGCATCGAGCACAAACCCAGCAAAACGTGATGACAGCACATCCAATCCCCGCCCTACACGGGTTTCTTCACTTGACGTCTTCCCGGGGAAGAGTAAAAAAAAGTCTTACCAGGGAAGCTCCTGAACTTTTTTTGGGTGACAAGCTTCACGTGAAGTTCACGTTGCAGTGTGTTTTATCCCAGGACTATTGCTGCAGAAGTTCACCACATTTTTATGTGGCATCTGAAATGTGTGTTGTGCGTTTTATCATTCACACCTGGGCATTTTAAAATTGCTGGCAGAATTGCGGAAAATCTGTCCACGATTCAAAACGTTCAGGTGTGAATGCAGCCTTTTGGGTCGAGAAGCCAGGAGACCCTGTGGGGTACCTGAAAAGAGGAGGATAGAAGCTGCTCTGTGAAAAAAAACATTGCACAGAGCAAGTAAATATAATATGTTTGTTATTTTTTATTTTATTTTTAATAAAAAAAATATCCTTTACAATACCTATTATGTCACACTCACCTGTTCTATGCTCCAGTTCAGGGTTTCTCCCCTGTCCAAGGTCACTGGTGTGCAGCCAATCAGTGGCCACCAGCGCATTGGCTAATCTGTGTCCAGACTCAGTCTTAAAGGGCAGGTACGTGTGCTGCTCAGTTTTCAAACAAGTCCACACACTAGCAGCCATAACCCCCTATGTTCCCAAGTAACTTGTCAAGCGTTTTCCAGTGCCTCCCATTACAGTCTCCATAACCTCCAGTGTCTGTGCAGCCTGTACCCAGCTTGTGTGTGTCTCACTGGTCCCATCATTTCCCAGTGCCATCAGTCATTCCAGCCTGTGTCCCTGAGTCTCCTCATGTTCCCCAGTCTGTAACCCGCTCCAGTGATCCCATGCACTCTTGCCAGGATCCAGTCTTCCTTCAGCATCGTGTCTCCCTCTATACTTGAGTCACTTACCTGTTCCTCTTCACCACTGTTTCCCTGTGAGATACAGCCTCTCATTATCAGCAACACCTATGTTTCTCCTATGTGCCCCTGTGTGTTCCCCTGCCCTCTTAATATGTTACCTACTGCCTTGTGTATCTAGCGCCCCAGCATTGCAAAAAGACTTTCACCTGGCTACTCAGAGGACCACAGTCTGGGAATCGCTTGCGCCATAACATCTCCACCTCTAGGAGCTCTGGTGAAGACAAGTCGGTTTCTTAGATTCGGCACCTCTGCCCTTCTCAGCCTCTGCCCTCTCACCATTGCTAATTAAGCAGGTACATTGAACTCCCTGTGCCTATTCTGTGGCTACTATGTGTGCTACAACAAAGTCCACTGTGCCCAGGGCTTTTTTCTCAGAAAGGAACTCCTCCTTTCTCAGTCACCCCTCTGCCCTTACCCACCTCCGAGCACCATTCCTTGGTTCCATCTACCCACCTCCCAGCAGGGGCAGCCCGTCCATTAAGGGTGCATGGGCACAGCCCCCTCTATCATGCCACCCCCTATATGTAGAATAGATAGATTCATGCATTGCATGAATCTATCCGTGGCCACCCCCTATTCAGGCTTCCGCTCTTTTGGGACGCCAGGTGCCTGAATTACAGCGGCAGGGGTGGTTTTTTTAAGCACCCAATTAGAACCTTAGGCTCTAATAGGCTTCAAAAAAGGTGGACTCGGAGCGCAGAGCATTGCGCTCGGAGCCCACCCAGCTGTGTTAGAAAAGCAAATTAATATTTGCTTTTCTAACACTGAACCACATCTCCGCCAATCAGGAAGCGTGGGTCTAATACCCGTCACCTGATTGGCTGAAGGCGATCCTATTGGACACCTAGCAAAAGGGAAGAAGAGACACACAGGAAGCATGGAGGACACAGGAGCCTTCTCCTGACCCGCTGCCTGACCCACTACCAAGATGGGGTAAGTGTCAGCGAGCAGGTGGGGGGTCACAGTTAGGCTGCATTTGATGGGACATAGTGGCTGCATTTGATGGGGCACAGTGGCTGTATTTTATTGGCACAGTGGCTGCATATGATGGGCACAGTGGCTGCATTTGATGAGCACAGTGGCTGCATTTGATGGGTCACAGTGGCTGCATTTGATGGGCACTGTGGCTGCATTTGATGGGGCACAGTGACTGCATTTGATGGGGCACAGTGGCTGCATTTGATGGGGCACAGTGGCTGCATTTGATGGGCGCAGTGGCTGCATTTGATGGGCGCAGTGGTTGCATTTGATGGGCACAGTGGCTGCATATGATGGGGACAGTGGCTGCATTTGATGGACACAGTAGCTGCATTTGATGGGCACATTGAGGCTGCAATTGATGTTTTTTTCAGTACTTTTCAGAATTTTTTAGTTTGTTTGCACCCCCTTAAAAAATGTAAACACCAGCCACCACTGCCTCCCAGAACTGCCATTTTAGACAATACAGAACCAAGTATCATCTTGTGGTGCTAAGTAATTGTTATGGAATCTGGTAATAACAAGAAAAGCAGTAAAATAGATCCCCTGCAGACAGTAACAATAGATGCCTTGCCAGCAACAATAGATCCCCCTAACAACAATGGACCACCTGCAACAACCCCCCCCCCTCAGCAACAATAGACTCCCAGCAGCAACAACAGATCTCCCCACAGCCAGCACCAATAGGCTCTCCATCAGTCAGCAACAATAGACTCCTCCCTCAACAGTAGATCTCTCCCAACAATAACTGACCCCTCCCCCAGTAACATAAGACCCACCCCCAGCAACAATAGGTCCTCAGTGGCAATAGACCCCCCTGCGCAAATAGATCCCTCCAGCTAGAATAGATCCCCCAGCAGCCAGCGTCAGTATACCCTGCAGCACACCCCAGCACTCTTTTCCATACATATACAGTGCTGTAGGTGCCCGAACTGCTTTCCCCGCGTTTCTGCTGAACTAAAAGCCCTGACTGTGCACCTAGTGTAAAAAAATGACCAGTCCATGACAGTTTGCTCAAACCAATATATCTGAGGCTCTTGTAAAATTCTGCACACCCCTCAAATTGCCTATCTATCCTACCATGATCTACTTCTTATATCAAGAAGGGTCTTCTCTGCTTCTTTTTATTATCTGTGCCACTGGAAATCTCCAAGAAGCCCCTGTATTGCTGAATGGGCTAGGGAACTGTGCCATACTATGCACATTGAAAATCTGATTGTTTGACTACATGATAGAGACAAGACTCACTTTTAGATCTGGCTCCAATATATAGACTATATATAGAATCAGATCATTTCACAACCTGTCTATAACTTAGGCCCAATAATAATAATTAACATTATAGCCCATCCTTCCTCAATCGCATGCCCAGTATGCTACACAACTCTCGCTCGCTCTATCTCCCCCCATTGTGCTATGCTTCATCTGTCTTATTTTTCATACCAACCTCTCTCTCTTGTACAGGCCAAGCTATCTGTCATAGAAGTGAATGGTGCAAAGGCAGTGGTCGGGGTGTACAAATGCTGTGGCTACAAATATGGTTGCCACCTGTCCAGGATTCACCTGGACAGTTTGGGTTTGGAATCATGTGTCCGGGTTTCGAACTGTCTGAAACCCGGACACATTATTTAGACTGGACTATGGCTTCCCAGCAGGGTTGCTGGCTGCAGTTGTCTCAGCTGAGCGTTTCTGTTACACTCTTTCACACTGCCCAAAGCCAGCATTAACAAACTACCCCCCCCCCCCAAACACATACAGACGGGAGAGGAGAGAGGGCACGATCTGCACCTCTTCCCCCCACCTCTACCCATCTTTGTCTGCCCACACTCCAATCCCCGGCGCTGTGCCTCAGAAAAGGAAAGTTGGGGCTGGAAATTTGAAGTCCAGCAGCCTCAGATCCATCTGGATGAGAGGTGCTGACTGCCAAGGGGTGAGTGCGCTCACCATACATCCATCCATCTGTGACTGAATTCTCCCCCTTCTCTCTCTTGCCTCTGAGTAAGTCCACTAAGGCAAATCAGGGTTCTTAGAGCACCCCTTACATCAGCATTCCTCTTTACACCAGAGGCCACAGTTTTCCCCCTTACATCAGAGTCTTCTCTGTACATCAGAGTTTTCAGTGTTCCCCCTTAAATCAGGGTTTCCAGAGCGTCCCTTATGTTAGAGTCCCCAGAGTTCCCCCTTACATCAGAGTCCCCCCTTACAGTGAAAGGGAACGCTGCAAGTTCAGATGTAAAAGGGGAACTCTGTGGACTCTGATGTAAATGGGGACTTTTGTTATTAACTGCATATGATTAGAAATGTTATTTAGTAGCAAAATATATGTAAAGTTTATACTACAAAACTAAATTTTGCTGTGTGCTGCAAAAGTGTTCAGGTTTGACTTGAAGAAAAGGTGGCAACCCTAGCTACAATGCTTTTCTACAATGCCTCCTCACTGCCTGTCAAATGCTCTCTGAAGAGCAATCTGAACGCAGATTGCTCTTCAGAGACCAAAGTTCTTGTGAACGAGCCCTTACCTTTCTTTTGTTGAGGTGACAGCACTTATATGGGAGCTGCTGCCAATCACTTGGAGCAGAGACGTGTCTTCTAGTTGTGCCCAGCTAGAGTCCTCTGATCAGCAAAGTTTTTTGAATGACCATGCACACATGCTTGCTGGTGCAAGGCACAGTGGGACCTGTAGTTCCGATGAATGTATTTTGCTGAATGAAAGTTATTAGTGCGCGCCCCCAACAAGAAGTCTGGGAAAGCATCCCACAGGAAGAGAGGATACATACATAATAGGGAAAAAAATTGTGTTTATAAAGGGATTATAAATAAATCTTGTACTGTATTGTATTAAGCAAATGATTACTGTTGTAGTGTAAAAACAAAAAACACTTTAGTACTACTACTATAAGCTGAACTAATTAAAGAACTCACCCTTATTTCAGAATAGTACCTGTTCTTCACCACAAGATGTCCTCAGTCTTCTGGGTTGACTGACACCCAGCATCAATAAGCCTGGAAGAATGGGGAAAGGCCGAGAGCAGGGCATCGTGGACCCATCCCCAGAGCAAGGCGCACTGCACTGTCACTGTCAGTGCTGATACTAAGCATTGGTAGAGTACTTGTACTCGTGCAAATGCTTTGATATAACAACTGATACCTTCAAGAGTTCGGTGCGATTTTGTTCATCGGTTCAGGTGCAAATTTTTGAAGTGTACGACACTGGGAATTGCACCTTAACCGAATTTAAGAGTCAGGTACGATTTTCAATTCGGTTCACATGCAATTTCCAGTGTCGTACACTTCAAAAATTCACATATGAATCACACCTGAACCGCTGAACAAAGTCACACCAGACAGGGCCTGAAATCGCGCTGCAAACCAGCCCCGGACATATGTGAACCCAGGCTAGGTATTGGTAATTGGTGTCGGCAAGTACTTGAAAAAAGTATCGGTACTTGTACCCGGTCTTAAAAAACTGTTATCGGTGCATCCCTAGTCATTTTACAGAAAAAAAGTATAACAAAGTATTGGAACGGTCCTTTCTGGGAAGGCCAGATCACGGAGTTGGGCTTTCAGTTAACCTGTTGCTGTGCATGGCATGGGGATCCTGCAAATTACATTGCTTTCTGTTGTAGGCTGGCAACACTCATTTGACCATTGGGCTGCCTATAAGACCAGCGGGACCAAGCCTCTCACCCTGCCTTGATGCACAGGAGAATGCTATAGGGGTGCCCAACTGCTGGCCTGCAGAGCCCTCTGATGTGGCCCGCGACCTCCTGCTCTGAGATGGCAGGTCGGCAAGCCCAGATCGAGGGTTCCCGACCCGCAATCCCAGAGCATTAGTGTTCTGAATGGAGCCGGCGCTAGAGGAAGTACGGCTGCAGAGGGAGCAGAGCAGCATAAGCCAATGCTTCCTGTATAGCGCTGGCTCCTGTCACAGGCGGAGTGATACCAATTGCACTCCGCCTGGGACAGCAACAGCCGGCGATACCTGTAGCAAGGGAGCATCTCTCTTCTGCAGTGGTTGCTGGGCTGCTTACAAACTAATCCACAGGTGTAGCGCAGTGCATCTGTGGGTTACCTGCACTGAGCCATAGATTTCTGTTATTATCTGCGGGTTTGGTGCGTTTTCTTAAAGGACATCAAAACTTCTGAATGCAGGAGTTTTAGTGCGCTTTCAGAAAGTGCACCACACCTGCAGGATATAATAGAAGTGTATGGCAAATTGCAGCTAACCCACAGGAAAGACATAGGTGCACTTGCATTGCACCCGCAGTGCGTGTAAACCGCAGCGCATCAGTGTGAAAGCAGCCTTAGGCCCCTTTCATATGATCAGTCTGATCGGGTCCGCCTGTCTGTTTTTCAATTGAACCCTCTATTTCCCTGTATGGCACGGCAGATGCAGCCACCCAACTTCAATCTGATCTGCTAAAAAAAAAAAAGGGGGATCCACCCCATTCCATCTGGGCAGATTGGAGGGCCCATAGAGTGGAGCAGGCTGCGTCTGTGTCTGCTCTGTATATGCAGAGCGGACACGGACCTGTCATCCACCCGCTTCGCTCATTGCAGCCCACGACCGGTTACCAGGTTGCTTAAGAGGCCCTCGCTCTTCAAAAGGTTGGGCACCCATGCTATAGAGCATTAGGGATCTACCCACTGTCGGAGAAAGGAAAAAATGTAAGTACACATTTTTTTTTTTTTTTTTTAAAGGTTGGGCTGTAATTGTATAATAGGATAACTAGGTCCCTTGCCAGAATCTCAGGACTGGATAGACATTCTTGTCACTACAGAATGCAGTTAGAACAATGTCTGTGACTGAATGTTAGGCATGGCTTGGAAATGGGCTAAAGGGTAATAGGATAATGTCCAGGTGAGCTACACACTTAATTATTTAATCGCTAAACACATCCGGCTGTTGGTACTTCGATGGAGTGTACCTTGACATGATATGTATATTTGCAAATGTAGGTCACTAAAAAAAAAATATTTAGTTACAATTGCTGGCTAGCAAGTCTGCGTGTTGGAGATTTTTTTGCCCTTCTCACCATTTACCTCTTGTCCTAATTACAAAATGGCTGAGATGCATGCTGTTATAGTTAAAGGGCACAAGCTGGATATTCATAGACCCTGGGTTATAGGCTGCTAACTTAAGAGAAGTATAGGGTTTAAGGCTCTAACACTGAGAACAAAGCGATCTAAATGTAGCGCTGGTATTTTTAATAACAGACGCTATAAATAGAAATTTAGTTTGTCTGAAGCTGTAGTTTAGCTCAGACTGATATTGTTGTAAATTCTGGTTCTGTTTCAGCTTGGCTGGTTGTGTGGTTTTCCCCTTGATCTAGGGATTGCGCCCTATTATTCGCCAAGGTTGGAAATTGCAACAAGCTGGGTGTATTGAGTGCCTCTTTGCCCAGAAACAGCCAGTGGGTGTGGTCTGCCTGCTGTGAATTCTGGGAGAGGGTACTTAAGGGACAGATCCTGTGACAGGGTGTGTTCCGACCTGATGGCCCTCCTGGCCTATGGTGTGTTGCTGCCTGCTAAATTGTCTTGGGGCCGGCTGGCCCGGGGTGTCGTTACTGAAGGGTAGGCCCAAAAGTCTTGGGGCCTACTGATCCAGGGGTGGTCCTGTGCTGTCTTGCCTGCGGGAAGAAGCCAAGCGATTGGAGGATCCAGGGGAGGACTTTTCAGAGAGAGGACCGAGCAACAAGGCCGGTGCCTCTAGAAGACCCTGGAGACTCAGTTGGAGGGCGCATCCCGGGTCACTTGCCACACAGTACCGCTGGTTCGGAAAAAGGAAACTGGTACTGTGTGATTAAGTTTTGACATTGCAAAAAAGTCGCTAATTACCCAATCCTGTGGCAGAGGATTGTGTAACAGTTCTACTGAATCTTAAAGTCTCTGGCATAGACTATGACAGAGCATCGCATCTGCTGCTAGGTCAGTGAGAGAGGCCTACCCGGTGGTTGCTGAATCCAGTTGTGGAGCTGTTATCCTCTGGATTAAAGAAAGTATCCCTGACTTGCAATTGAAAGGTACCTGACTTCCCCTAAACCCTCCATCCCTCTATTGGAATGTCTTTTCTTGAATAAAGCGTTGGAAAAAGACACTATGTGTCGGAGCTGAAATCTATGAAAATAAATCTTTAATGGGACCCCTATGACGGATGTGGTGGAACAGTGAAGGAACGGTAAGCCCAATCAAATACTAGCAGCTCCTTCGGGGGTTAGTGCTACATAACACTGCAGATCGCTTGGTTCCACAGGAGAAGCACAGCCAAACTAGCTTTGGCTGTATTTATCCTTTAAGGTGACAGGACACCAGAAATAGCTTTGCTGGGCATGCACACTGGGCATACTCCTATAACCACACTCCACTCTGTCAGTCCCCAGTATTTTGCTATTGTCCTAAGTTTATGGACCTCTTCTCCCCTATGGATACGTTTTCTATGCTTAAAGAGGTGTTCCCACCAAAAAAAATCATAAAAATCATAAAAATAAATAAAAAAATAATAATTGGAAAAAAAAAATTGTTTTACTCACCTCTAAATGCCTGTTGCTAGGGGGTCCCTCATAGTCTGCCACCTTCAGTGCCCAGGCACTGACATCACTTCCCCTCTGCGCCGCACAGTCATCTGGGACCTGTCACGTATCCCAGATGACTGAGCATTGTATCCCGACGTGTGGCGCCGCTCGCGCATGCGCAGTGGGTGCCAGTAAAAATGCCGGCGCCGCGAGCGGAGCGGGAACCCTGGGACAGGTAAGTGTCCGATTATTAAAAGTCAGCAGCTGCAGTATTTGTAGCTGCTGACTTTTAAAAAAAATTTTTTAGGGGACACACCTATTTAAGCAGTTTTCTTTATTGTCCATTTTTACAGATTCCCCAATCAACTCTTCACTGCCTTCTACTATAATAATAGAAGCAGCGCACCCATATCATTGTAATCTCTGCAATTCCTTGGAAAATGTACTGGACCCAAAGTTTGGGTGACGGCCTGTAATGTTTTTTCAGGCACTGGATCCTGCTTGGGCACTCTCCTTGGCACTGAGTGCAACCAGTATAGTGTCCATTGCTTTGGTTCTCAGACACTGGAGACCCCTCTGGCGGTATGCCCACCATGACGAGTTAAGCCTAGGGACATGGAAATGTAAGACAGATTTGTCCTGGTTATTGGACCCATACTGTAGCTTATTAATTGTTCCCAGAATAGTGTTCACTTTATGCAAAATTATTAGAAAACCTAGGAATATGTTTATTCACTTATCAGGTGTTTAAACTTGCAATTTCCACCATTCAGAGTTGAGACTCAGGTGGATGACTGGGTGTTACATCACACCTCAGGTCGCACTTTTACCACCACTTCCGCCCAGAGCCCTTACTCAGTCCTCAGGCATTTCCTGCCGCCCTTTTACCATGAGGATTTCAAAACAGGATGGTCAACACCTGGGTTGCTGTGTATCCTTCCAAAGACATGCTTACCCCATTTCACACTACTTTGTGAGTACCCCACAGAGGAAAACCTTCACTTATAGCAACGGTGGAACCCAGGCACAAGGGAACCATGGCAAAAACACAAGCAAACACTCACCTTGCTGAAGGTTTGCAAAGCACTCAAACCCCTCAGAGTGACATTGTTTCCTTGCACTGGAGCAGGACTCTATTTTAACACGGGTCTCTGCCTCTAATTCTGTACTTCACAGTAAGAGACAAACACTTCCAATTTGTCACCCTGCCATTCAGCCTATCCTCTGCCCCCACATTCACAAAGGTGCTTACACCCCAGCTCGATTTCTTGAGAACTCGGGGTATGGAGGTCACAGGGTACTTATATCACTTTCTTTGAAGGATTCATCTCCCCACAACTATCTACAAGTGACTATCCAGATCCTTCAGACTTTGGCTGAGTAATCAACTTTCAAAAGTCTGCTCTCCAGCCTTTCCTTCTTCTAGAGTACTTAGGCCTCATTGTAGACATGGTACAGTCTACAGGCAAAAGTTTTCCTTCCAATTAACAAACTTGTATTCCTAAGATCTCATGCTCAGACCTTAAGACCCCAAAGACATCACTCAGTGTGATTCTCAATGATAGACTTGGGCCTTATGCTAGCCTTATTCAAGGCTGTTCCTTTTGCTTAGTTCCACTCAAGACCTCTTCAAAACAACATTCTGTTGGCCTGGAGAAAATACATTTTTTTTCTTGAACATCCAATGTTTCTCTCCAGTCAAGCAAGGAACTCCCTGGCTTGGTGGATTTCAAACCCAGCTATGGGAAAGTCTTTTCTCCCATACTCATGGAGAGTGTTAAGAACATATGTCAGCCACATAGACTGGGGAGGAGTGTTCAGTTCTCTCATAGTTCAAGGAACCTGGTCCCTAAGGCGCCTTTCACACTGGGGCGAGAGCCACGGCGACGGTAAAGCAGCTCTATATTTAGCGCTGCTTTTCCGTCGCTTTAGCCGCGGTATTCGGCCGCTCGCGGGGCGGTTTTACCCCCGCGAGCGCCCGAAAAAGGGTTGAAACCCCCCGCAAAGCGGTAGCGGTATTGCCGCGGTATTACCGCGGTGTCCCATTGAAATCAATGGGTAGGAGCGGTGAATACACAGCTCCTATACCGCTCCAAAGATGCTGCTAGCAGGACTTTTTTTACCGTCCTGCTAGCGCACCGCTCCAGTGTGAAAGCCCGCCGGCTTTCACACTGGAGTGAATGGGGCCGGTTTTTTCAGGCTGTGTACAGGAGCTATTTTTAGCGCTGTACCGCCTGAAAACCGCCCCAGTGTGAAAGGGGCCTAAGAGAAGCTCCCTATCAAACATCCTGGATGCTATCATTACTACTTTTACAAGGTGATATCTGGGTTGGCAAAGGCATTTGGTGTACACAAAGTGGATTTATAACCTTTGTGGCTATTGTGCAAAACAATTAAATTCAAGTTTTTGTACCTAAATTTCAGCTTTAAATAGTTTGTCTTAAAGTGGTTGTAAACCTAGTTACACCCCTTCTACCTACAGGTAAGCCTATAATAAGGCTTACCTGTAGGTACTGGAAATATCTCCTAAATCTGGTTTAGGAGATATTTACCATATACGCTTGCACTGACGTAATCGGCGCATGCGCACTGAAGAAAGGGCCCATGCCGTGACCAGTGGCTCCCACGTGCATGAGCTGGAGTCACAGAGCAGGAGTCCATGGCCCCGGAAGGAAGAGGGGTGAAGATGGATGCGACCACCAGCGGGGACCTTGCAGGCTTCGTTTGCAGGTAAGTGCAAACATAATGGGCTAGTATGCGATGCGACTTACTATGGGGCTTCCATTGTCAGGTGCCTCTCCTGCACCCACCTACACACTAAAGAGGCCACTGACAGTTCAGCCTGGGACCGGATCAGAGCGGCTGCAGAACAGGTAACTATAGCGAGTTTTTCCTTCTAGTGTTAGATTAGGCTTCAAATGTTGCAGAGAGCAGGTTTAGAGTTAGTTAGGTTTTTACTAAACTTCCACTTTAACCTCAGCTCTTCAGTGAACTACATCGCTTCAAACCCTTTGTGGAAGTCACCCTCAAAATTCCTGTTGCAGCCTGCTCCACAAGCCATCCTGTGAACGGACAAAGAGGGAGCACACTGATATCCTTGCTTTCATTTTTTTTTTTAAAGTAGATCCTTGCTTTCATACCCTTCTGTAAGCATGTTCACTGTGTTAGCCTGACAGTAATTGCTGTTTTGGCTGGAGTTTGGCTTTAAAGTGTATGTAAACCAAGTCACTAAAATCCAATATAAGGTTTAACATGTTATGCCGCGTACACATGACCGGACTTTCCATCAGAATAAACTCAGACGGTCTTACCGTCTGAGTTCCGATGGAGTTCCGACCGAACGGACCTGCCCACATACGATCGTACCAAAGTCTGTTAGTTTCGAACACCATGACGTACGACGGGACTAGAAAATTAAGTTCAATAGCCAGTAACCAATAGCTGCCCTTGTGTCGTATTTGGTCCGTTGGACCAGCATACAGACGAACGGTTTTCCCAATAGAAATTGATTCCGTCAGAAAGATTTAAAGCATGTTCTATTTCTAGGTCCGTCTGAATTTTTTAAGAAAAAAGTCAGATGAAGCCCACACACGATTGGTATATCCGACGGAATGATTCCGTCGGATCTTTTCTGCCGGAAAGTCCAGTCGCGTGTAAGGCATTTCAAAAGTTTTTGGTATTTTTAAATCTTCAAATTTTATGAAAACCATACCTCCCAACATTTTGAGATGGGAATGAGGAACACCTACTAGCAAATGTATGTAGGCATAGGACACGCCCCCTGCCACACCCCCTTAACCACTTGCCGACCGCCTCCTGTACATATACGTCGGCACTTTGAAGAGGGATATCTCGGTAACGGCAGCAGCTGCTGCCACAACCAAGATATCCTTCTTTAAAGGAGGCCGTTCTGTTTACGATAATGGTGGTCTCCGCGTCAGGTTCGCCGCGCGATCACCGTTATCAGCGGCGGGAGAGGTGCCACCCCCCCTTCCGCCGCTTACCCGAGCCATCGGTAGCAGCGGAGGCGATCGGGTCCTGCAGCGTGATGGGTATGGAGACGAGTGAGGCTACGATAGCCCCCACTCGTCTCTTTACCATAGGAGGGCGGAAGCGATGTCAAAACGTCACTTCCGCCCATACGTCTTAAAGGAATTTTTTTTTCAATGTCATTTTTTAAAATTACATTTTTATTTTTTATTTTTTTTGCATTTAAGTCCAAATATGAGATCTGAGGACTTTTTGACCCCAGATCTCATATTTAAGAGGACCTGTCATGGTTTTTTCTATTACAAGGGATGTTTACTTTCCTTGTAATAGGAATAAAAGTGATCCATTTTTTTTTATAAAAGTGTAAAAATGTATAAATTCAAGTAAAATAAAAAATTTTTTTTTAAAACACCCCGTCCCGACGAGCTCGCGCCCTGAAGCGAACACATACGTGAGTAGCACCCGCATATGAAAACGGTAGTCAAACCACACATGTGAGGTATCGCCGCGATCGGTAGAGCGGGAACAATAATTCTAGCCATAGACCTCCTCTGTAACTCAAAAGATGCAACCTGTAGAATTTTTTAAATATCGCTTATGGAGATTTTTGAGGGTAAAAGTTTGACGCCATTCCACGAGCGGGCGCGATTTTGAAGCATGACATGTTGGGTATCAATTTACTCAGCGTAACATTATCTTTCACAATCTAAAAAAAAAATTGGGCTAATTTTACTGATTTTCCAAAAAAAAGTGCGCTTGTAAGACCGCTGCGCAAATACGGTGTGAAAAAAAGTATTGCAATGACCGCCATTTTATTCTCTAGGGTGTTAGAAAAACAATATATAATGTTTGGGGGTTCTAAGTAATTTCCTAGCAAAAAAAAAAAATGTTTTAAACATGAAAACACAGAGTCTGAAAAACACCAAAAACAAAAGGTTAATTAAATCCACAAGGGCTTTTTATTTTTACCACTACAATTCCTTTATATTGGCTTCTAAAATTTACAAATGCAGCAATTTAGAATTTGGATGAAAGGTTTATCACTGGGAAAGACTTTTTGAAAGATAAAAAGTGCATTTTATATACAACTATAAAGATCAGATCAAAATGAGGGACACGTGAGGAGGAATGAGGGACAGAGGGACATTGCTCCAAATCAGGGACAGTCCCTTCGACATGTTTATTTATTTATTAAAATGCTTAACCTATGCAGTCTTACCCGAAGGCCTCGATGCGCAAAACAATGTTTTGAAAACATGTGAAAACAATACCTGGTTGTAATGCCATAAAGGTCCTTGATCAGGCACTTCCTTTTATACTGGGACAATACTCTGTCCCTCAATGTAGCTCTTTGCCAGCACACCATGGATCATCAAATGTCCTCTAAAAAGTTTTATTGAAGAATGATCACATCACAAAGGATAGAGTGCAATATTTCGGAGTCATTGCTGGTGAGACATCTGCTCTTCAGCGGCCTATCTAAGTAATGGCGCCATAGTTTATATCATTATATAGAATAAATGCAAGATGGCTTTTTCTGCTGCATGTGAAAAACAATTATAATAACTGTGTAGGGGCAACAGGGAGGCCTTTCCATTTGCCCCGGGCTACATGTTTTGTTGAATCACACCGGGAATAATTTGACATCTACTAATTACTTTTTGAGGTAGCTGGCTGAGCTGATCCCATGCTGTCTGTCTGTTGGCCCAGTTTGTAAACAGATTAATTTGCTCAGGAAATGGTATGCAGCGTTCAGATTGATGGGGTGGCGTGTACAGACTTAGCATGCGGCTCCTGTTCCATTCATACCCTGCCAGCAGCCCAGCAGCTAAGGGGGTTATTGCTGAGATGTGGATTGTGTGTTTGTTCTGCAGATAGTAATGAGTCTGTAAGGCCAAGTGTCACAATCTCTGTACCATGTGTGTTCAGCAGAGTGCAAGATAACAGCTCCTCAATGCACACTGACTACTGAGCGAAAGTATTAAAGTGTATCTAAAACCAACAACAAAAATGTGGTGCTTTGAAGCTTTCCCATCCTAATGCCGCGTACACACGATCGGAATTCTCGTCGGAAAAGCCTTGGATGGTTTTTACCAACGGAATTCCGCTCAGGCTTGTGTTGCCTACACACGGTCACACCAAATTCCGACCGTCGAGAACGCGGTGACGTACAACACTACGACGAGCCGCGAAAATGAAGTTCAATGCTTCCGAGCATGCGTCGGTATTATGCGCGTCGGAATTGCCACAGACAATCAGAATTTCCAGAAAAAAAATTGAGAACCTGCTCTCAATCTTTTGCTGGCCGAAATTCCGCCAGCAAAAGTCCGATGGAGCCTACCCATGGTCGCATTTTCCGACCAAAAGCTCACATCGGTCTTTTGCTGGCGGAATTTCCGATCGTGTGTACGCGGCATTAGATGTAGTGGGTGCATTATTTTTCTTTTTTTTCAGGTTCTTTTTTTTCACCTGGGAATCCTGCCAGTAACACACTTTCTTAACAACAGGGTGGCAACACTCACATTACTCTATCTGTGGAGGAGTAGTGTTGTTCCCGTTAGGGCATGAAGTGTGTTAGGACTACACAACACCTCCCCCTCTCCAAAACATAAGAGTTGAGGAGAGAGGGGAGGTGTTCTGTAGCCCTGTCCTAGCGTGACAGGGCTTCCCCCTCCGTAGATACAGTAGTCCACAGAACGAGCTGGGAACAATGTAATTGATAAGAGTGCCGCTCAGAGAGCACAGGAAGTTACTAACTCACTGAATTAATTAGCAGAATCAACAAGTATATTTTGCACTTACTGTAAAGATTTAACAAAACACATAAAAAAAAAAATATATGTATATATACACAATATTACCAAAAGTATTGTGACGCCTGCCTTTATATGCATGAACTTTAATGGCATCCCAGTCTTAAGCCCCATACACACGGTCGGAAAATCCGACCACCAAATCCATCGGATTTGGTCCGACGGATTTAGTCCGACACTGGTGTTGCATACACACGGTCGGACAAAGTTGTCGGAAAATCCGATCATTCTGAACGTGGTGACGTTTGTTGCCTACGACGGGACTACGTAGAGGCTAGTAGCCAATAGCTTTGGTCTTGTAATGGGATCTGAGCATGCGTGGCACTTTGTCTGTCGGAATTCGCTACACACGATCAGAATTGGTGTGATCGGACTTTGTTGTCGGAAAATTTTTAGAGCAGGAGATACAACTTTGTCCGTCGGACAATCCGATGGAAAATGTCCGATGGTGCCTACACACGGTCGGAATTTCCGACAACATTGTCCGACAGGACAGAATCCATCGGAAAATCCGACCGTGTGTATGGGGCTTTAGTCCGTAGGGTTCAATATTGAGTTGGCTCACCCTTTGCAGCTATAACAGCTTCTATCCAGGCCAGTCAAGTTCCTCCACCCCAAACTCGCTCATCCATATCTTTATGGACTTTGCGCACTTCCTCAAATCATTTGGTGGAGGGGGGATTATGGTGTGGGGTTGTTTTTCAGGGGTTGGGCTTGGCCCCTTAGTTCCATTGAAGGGAACTCTTAACGCATCAGCATACCAAGACATTTTGGACAATTTCACGCTCCCAAATTTGTTTTGGGGATGGCCGCTTTCTGTTTCAATATCACTGCCCACCAGTGCACAAAGAAAGGTCCATAAAGACATGGATGAGTGAGTTTGGGGTGGAGGAACTTGAATGGCCTGCACAGAGTCCTGACCTCAACCTGATAGAACACCTTTGGGATGAATTCGAGCGGAGACTGTGAGCCAGGCCTTCAAGTCCACATCAGTGTCTGACCTCACAAATTTGCTTCTGGAAGAATGGTCAAACGTTTCCATAGACACACTCCTAAACCTTGTGGACAGACTTCCCAGAAGAGTTGAAGCTGTTATAGCTGCAAAGGGTGGGCCAACGCAATATTGAACCCTACAGACTAAGACTGGGATGCCATTAAAGTTCATGTGTGTAAAGGCAGGCGTCCTAATACTTTTGGTAATATATATATATATATATATATATATATATATATATATATATATATATATTTACCCAACCTGTATGAATTCCACCCTACCTAAAAGGGTATGACTGCTATGATTGCTGCTGTGCCTTCTCTTTAGCTAGCCACACCAGTTCCAGATGGCATTAAATACTGTTTGCTGCTAATCTCCTGCAGTCACTTTCTGTCTACATGCACTACAGCATTAGCTGCATAGAAATTTGTCGGGTGGGTTTTTCTGGCAGTGCAAACAGTGCACTATGCCTGAGCAATGTACGTTAGACAGCAACTTGTAGTCTCTATCAGATGCCAGTCACAATTGGAAAACGGGGACAAAGGGTTTTCAACATAACACAGGAAGAACCTTAAGAAGGACCTTCATGGCAGGATCACCAGATGTTATTTAAAGCGGAGTTCCACTCAAAAGTGGAAGTTACGCTTTAAGGCCTCTTCCCCAGCTTCTGTTTGTAAAACTGAGCTTTTGTGAAAAGGGGGAGTGGGTACCCGATTTTTATAAGTACCCGCTGCCACTTCCATTCCGGAAGCAGAAGTTCTCTTTCCCCCTCCTTCCCGAAGTAATCTGGGACACATGACAGGTCCTAGAAGTCACAGAGCGCAGCGCAGCTCGTGCATGTACAGTGGGCACCTGGCTGTGAAGCCGCAAGCTGTCACACCCGGGTGCCCATAGTAGAGATGCCAGCACCACTGAGGGAGGACAGAGGGAGAAAACTGCCTGGGTGAGTGCACCGGATCGTGGGACAGGTGAGTGTGTGTTTATTAAAAGTCTGTAGCTACAGTTTTTGTAGCTGCTGACTCTTAATAAGCACATAAGTGACTGGAAATCTGCTTTAAATGAATGATGCAGATTTAAAATTGGCCTGAACTCAAACAGTGAAAATTTATTTATTACAGGTACTTACGTTATCTCACAACAGTGAGTACACCCCTCAAATTTTTGTAATTATTTTATTATATCTTTTCATGTGACAACACTGTAAAAATTACACTTTGCTATAAGGCCCCTTTCACACTGGGGTGGGAGCCGCGGCGGCGGTAAAGCAGCGCTATATTTAGCGCTGCTTTACCGTCGTTTTAGCCGTGGTATTCGGACGGAAAAGGGTTAAAATCCCCCGCAAAGCGCCGCCCTCAAGGAGCTTACAATCTAATGTCCCTGGCTGGTACACACAGTGAGTTTTGTTCATTCAAGCAGTGGACTGAAGGAAAAAAAATGAGGAGCTTGCTGTACCAACTATCTGATGTTAGTACAGCGATCTCCTTGCTATGATATTTTGGTTGCCAGTTGGCTGGTTTTCAAGCGTACCTGTTTGATAGAAGCCGAACGTTAGGCCAGCTTCTGTACACAGTGGCCGGTTGTCAGCCGATTTCTGTTGAAAGCGATACCAAGTAATATTCGGCCAGTGTGTACCAGCCTTAACTCACATACATACTAGGACCAATTTAGACTGGAGTCAAGTATCCTACCACCATGTCTATGGAGTGGGAGGAAACTAGACTACTGGGAGGAAACCCACACAGGCACTGTGAGAACATGCAAACTTCATACAGGTATTGCTGTGGTTGGGATTTGAACCAACAACCCTAGGCAGCACTGCTAATCACTTAGCCACTGTATATCTGCTAAATTTAAAAATGTTAATTGTGCCTAAGCATTGCGCTGAAAATTTGCACTACACTTTCTGATCCATGAAGGTACTTAGGCCCCTTTCACACTGGGGCGGTTTTCAGGCGTTACAGCGCTAAAAATAGCGCCTGTACATCACCTGAAAAATCGGCCCCATTCACTCCAGTGTGAAAGCCGGCGGGCTTTCACACTGGAGCGGTGCGCTAGCAGGACGGTAAAAAAAGTCCTGCTAGCAGCATCTTTGGAGCGGTATAGGAGCTGTGTATTCACCGCTCCTACCCATTGATTTCAATGGGACACCGCGGTAATACCGCGGCAATACCGCCGCAAAGCGCCGCTACGGCGGCGCTTTGCGGGGGATTTTAACCCTTTTTCAGCAGCTCGCGGGGGGTAAAACCGCCCCGCGAGCGGCCGAATACCGCGGCTAAAACGACGGTAAAGCAGCGCTAAATATAGCGCTGCTTTACCGTCGCTGCGGCTCCCGCCCCAGTGTGAAAGGGGCCTTAGGCTCTCCTTTTTTGTAGCCTTAAAGCTTTATATCTGCAATGTGAGATCATCTAAGGCACTGCTACCTCTGACAGCTAGTCAGGAGATCTAGAGTGAGATTTGGTGATGACACTATTTTGTTGTTTGCTGTTTTCCTTACTTGTTGTTAGGTACTTGGATGGTAGTGTTTATTTATAGTTCTTGTTTTGACGTATTGTATATTAAGGCTTGTGAATGTGTGGAATGTTTAATAAATCTTTATAAATAAAGAGTATTAAAAAAATAAACTAATAGAAAAAAAAAAAAGTGCTTGTCTTTACTGAACACAGCTTTCACAGTCTAGGTCCTCTTTAACATGAAAATATATATCTGATGATCAGTCCACTTTCAAGGATAAGTACAGCCAAAGCTTGTCTGGCTGTACTTCTCCTGGGGATCACAGTGACCGTCACCAGCTCTCTGCTCAGAGCAGCGCGGAGAACTGCGCGATCAGCGGTGTTTGATCGATCAGTTCTCACCCTTAGCGAAGGCTAGGGATGATGCTGCATCCACCTAAATAAGCGTGGTTTTAAAAACAAACCAAACCCATACTTCTCTTTTAACCATATTTAACCAAGAGTATTTATGAGTTATTGTAAATCATTAATCAGAGAACATGATAATATATTTAAAAAAAATAAAATACTTTTTGATAAAGTTGTTTATTTTTGTTTTTCATCCAGAACTCAAAGATTTGTGTTAAAAAAAGATCATATAATAGAAATTACAAAATTCCCTCTGACAACCATCTACCAGAGGGAGATAAATATACATGTGATATTTACAGGTAAGTGCTTCTACGTGGCTATCACTGACATTTCTAAAATATTTAATCCAGATTACGACCATTCACTGGGTATCTGTACCAGCAAAGTTTTGCCGGGCGTGAAACAGTTCCGCATGCAGCTGCGCAGCAAACGTCGTCATATAGTCCAATAGTCCTTTTTCCCACCCCACTTTAGATAATGGAAATGTTGTCTGCGGTGCACCCACACCTCTCGACGATCATGTTAGGAAACTCAGCTACTTCTATTTCTGTATAGTCGTCCTTTTTGACCAGGTACATGACAGGTAAAGGGGAACTCTCCACCACAGCACAGATCCTCTCTCTGTAGTGATATTTGAGGGCGTGAGAATGAGGCTGCTTACACGCCCCAGTGCAGCGGAAAGCATTGTACCCAGCGGGCTCTATGATCCAGTACTGGGTCCAGGTCAGCTCTCGGAAGTTGATGAAATACTCTTCCCTGCAGCAGATATTGTCCTTTTTTGCTCCAGGGGCTGAACAGTCTCCACGGGCACTAAAAAAAAAAAATTAAGCGCAACTGTAAGAACCATGATCATTTTAGTATGTACCCAAAAATACATCATATTATATTATCTAGGGGACAGATATGTGACACCGGGAAGTTTCTTGGAGGAACCAAATAAGGAATGAACTCTGCATTCTGAAAATCGCACTTTGAATTTGAATGATTAGAATAATTTCTACTATTATTACTTTTGTTGCTTAAGGAAACACTGTCTAACATGCCCATTTATTGCAGTGGTAAAAGAGTGCGAGGGGGAACGCTAATGGAGGTGTGAATAAAGAAGTTGGGAGGTGGGGGCAGCTTTATGTAGACACTGTCATTTTACTTTATTAGCCTAGGTGATAATATTTTCATATTTAAAAATTAATACAACTTTATTTTTAGCTTTGGATGGAATGTGGAAGAATTAGAACTGCAGTCATGTTTTACTGCTGTTAGTGACCTCATGGGGAGATTTCCCCAAACTTCCTGTCCTGTGACAATTAAGTCTTCCCATTGTAGATTCCCCTAATTTCCTGTCCAAGTAATGTTTCCACCAGAAGGTGTGGCAATCTACCTTCTGAGACTCAAGCAGCAGTGGAAACCTTACAGAGGTTTCATCCCAACCAAAACTTAAAAAAAAAGGATATAGTAAGAATTATGCCATGTACACACGGTCGGAATTTCCGATGGAAACAGTCCGATGGGAGCCCTTCAACGGATTTTCCGACCGTGTGTATGCCCATCGGTCTTTTTCTGTCAGAATTTCCGATGGACTTTGGATTGAAAACCTGTTCTCAATTTTTCCGACAGAAAACCTTTCATTTGGATATTACAATCGTGTGTATGCAATTCCAACACGCAAAATTCCGACACATGCTCGGAAACAATTTGACGCATGCTCAGAAGCATTAAACTTCCCTTTTATAGTGCTGTTGAACGTGTTTTATGCCGCTGTGTTACAGACCGTCGAAATTTGGTGTGACCGTGTGTAGGCAAGACAGTTTGAGCGAAATTCCGTCGGAATTCCGACGGGAAAACCATCAGAGCTTTTTCCAACGAGAATTCCGACCGTGTGTACGCGGCATTACACTTTCTTTCTATCACCTGAGCTGACTTTATGTATTCACTATATACAGATATTTACTGGCAATATCTTGCTTATAAATGCGCTAATGTATTACATAAAATATTTATTTTAAAAAGCACCAAAATCTAAAGACTAAACTATGAAATGGTTGACTTTGAATTTTAAAATCAAATAAATATTTGTACCATTTGACTAAAATCTATTTATGTTTGCTGTAGGTTTTTTATTGTATTGGAGGCTCTTTGTATGATTATGGAGCTTATATATATATTTTTTTTTTTATATGTGTCTGGAGTTCCGTTTCAAAGCTCTATGTGTATTGCAATAATTCTTATTAACTGGTGCAAGGTAAAGATGACTTCACCAAGTCGTTTCATAGCTCAGTACACCAAGGTGCAGTTGGTGAGAGCCAGGAGTGCCCCCTTTGTACCCTTTTTCTTACAACTTCTAGATCTTTTAGGTGTGCTAGGATTTCATGATAAATTAAATATACGGTATATGATAACAATAATCTTGGAATATGAGCTGTACCTACCCATGGTCATCGAGGTTGAGAGTGTATAGGATCAGTTCAGGTTTGCCCACAATGTTGTCGGTGGGATTCTGGGTAGTAAATCGAACCAACTTTGCCATCTCTGCAGCGAAGTTGCCGTGTCTCTCGCCATCTACTCTGATCTCCAAGTGCATATTTGACTGTCCGCTACTTCTCATCCAATAATGTACAGCATTTGTCACATCGAAACTTCTCCAACCAGACTCCATGATGGGTACCAGTCTGCATAAAGAATGCAAATTCAAATATCAGACATGAAGAAATAAAGGAGGATTATACTTTCAGGCATGCCTTGGAACCATGACTGAGGATGTCAAAGCAGTTGCTAGCAGCGCTATGCAAGAATACAAAAGCTACAACTGTCAACTGAATCATATTTTTGTACAATAAATTCAGCTGCTGTTTTCTGTATGCATGTAAGTTCCTGCAAAAGCATTTATTTAACTCTGTGCAGCCTGGAAGTGCCCTAAGAATATGTACTTACTTGAAATAGTAAATACAAATGTGATATTTAAACAATATATATAAAAAAAAAAAAAATTTAAAAAGCACATCCAGTACATCATCTAGTTTGCAGCTTTTCCCATTTTTAACAAAATAGAAATTTTGTGGGCTTTCACTGCAGACCTCTTTTTGAAAAAGTTAGTTGCCTGTTTGTTGTGCTTATCCACTGGCTTTAATATTTTTTGATTCATGGATATAGAACAAGATTTCCGATTAGGGGAGGAAAGCTCTTGATCTGCATACTTGCTCCAGGCCACTGACTCAAAGAATGAAAGAAAGCAAGAGGTCCATTTAAACTGGTAAAAATGTTTTAGTTGAGGTCAGCAAGGCGTCCTCTCTCTATTTCTCTCTCTGTTAATTTTTTAGATTCAACAAAGTTTGAAATTTAAAGATAATTTTCTCTCACAGTTTGGATGTATAAATTATTCCATAAAAAATAAATAAACAAAGTAACAGAAGCACAAATCGTATGGGTTAGATGCTAAAGCGCTTGAGCACTTATACAGAAGCATGAATAAAACAGATGTGTATTTAAGTCTCCTTTTAATGGCTAGGGTTTGCAGTACCTGGAATCCACAAGAGAGGTCCTGTTGCTTCCGTCGCTTAAAACCTCCACAAAGTAGACGCTAACTCTTGCATTGTTGACGGGCCTTTGCAAGCGTCTGTCAGGTATACCCATAATGGTAGGTGGCAGTTTGAAGAGCTTCAGTTCAGCCATGGTGACCTCACTGTTCTGGGGGATCCTGGACTCCATGCCAAAGACCAGGGTCTGCTTGGTTGAGTCGGCGTACAACACTTCTCCAGAAATATCTGGCAAAGAAGAAAAACAGAACAAAAAATTATTAGCATGTTCAGAAAAGTCAGGGAGGGACAGCTAATGATTTTGCCATTACTAGGGTATTTGCATACGAATATGTTATCTTCAGCAAGCATTGGAGAAGATGAAAAGACATTGGACCATGCATAACAATGTCCCAATTTGTGTAATGTAATGGTTTCCAGACTGTAAACAGCAATGCCTATTGAACTGACTCACACTACTGGAATATAAATATTATTTTACATATATATTTTTTCCCCCTCCATACTGAAATATTTTGTAGTTATCAATAAATATGGCATGAGGTACCTTACCTGCATTTCCTGTGATTCCTCTGAGAATGCCAGCTAGGCTGGGAAGGGACCTCTTTTTCCTCTCCTTGTGCTTGTTGAGCATTGATATGTACTTGGCCTCGATGTGTCTAGGGATCACCAGGTTCTCAGTGTCCCGTTTGGTCAGCCTGGGGACCTCAGGCAGGTTAAGTTTCTTCAGCAAGGCTTCTTTGATGTCTTCGGGAGTAAATCCACTGCTGGTTGAGAAAAGCATGACACTGAGAAGCCAGCTCAGTCTGATGAGGATCTCAGGGTTCATTTTTCTTGAAGTCAAGAAGAAACGTCCAATAAGAAGGAAAGAGGGGATGGGATGTGTAAAGCCCTTGCTTAATGCAAGCTGTCTGATGTGGCCCTCTGAAAGTCCTCCTTTTAAAGAGAAGTGCCAGGACCACCTGCTGTGCAAGCCAATAATGCAAACTAGGGGACAACAGGAGAACATCACTACCATTAGGAGTCTGACACATTTTAGACAAGGTAAACACTAATAACAACAGTCACGTTAACCCATTCTGCTCATTTATCCATTTAACACAATGCTGGTCCACCTATATGATTTTTAAAATATTTATTTCAATTTTTAAATGTTGTTTTTTATTTTTGAATTTACCTGTTATGTTATATATAAATGCATTGCTTAAGGTAAAATCTTTTCTAGATTTGTGATTGCACTTTCACAACACATCGTATAGATCATAATTGTTACTAGCATCAGGACTTTGTTAAAAAAAAATGTACAGAAAATATCTAAGAATTTAAGCTTTGAGAGAAGTAGGGCTTCTCGTGTCATAATTGGTAAAACTTTGGTTGATTTATGCTTTATATTAAAATTAAATATAATATAAAATGGTATATAATAACATTAATCATTTAAGAATATACATAAAAAGTAAAATAAATAATTACAAAATCATATCTATAATTTATTTCCTTGTAAAAATGATTATTAATTGCATTTATTAAATGTATTACTTACTTTATTTCATAATGTGTCTTATTTTAACTACACACCAAGCAATAACTTACTACATAAATCTTTTATTTTAGATCAGAGGAACATATGTTTTGTGCAGTTATATAAGGAGAAGAAAGGGATAGGTAAGGATGAGGAAAAGACTAATTTGGCCATTAAAGGTCTCATTTAGAAGTAGAAAAGACCAAAGAAAAACTCAACTGTAAAGAACATATTATATGCAAATGTGGTTTTGTGGCACATCACAAATATCTTGTCGAGAAGTTACGAAGCCTTTTGATAAAGTGTTAAAGATTATGTTGCATTAAGGGATTTAAACACAATGGACATTTTCTGCATTTCCAGCTACTGTACTTTTCTGTATAGACAGATATGTACAGTATAGAATTTTATTTTTTGGGTTATAGCTATCCCCCAAGGCCATTTGCCATTGTCTTATAGTTAATACTTGATATAGCCTAGACTGCTAGGCAAGGTGTTAATTCCCAGAGGGGGACCTAGGAAGTATATTACTTCCACCGCTGGGAAGTGGATAATCTGGCTGGCATGTTAGTGATAAATCAATTTTTATTTACCCCTCTCTGTCCCAATACCTGATATACATCTTGGCCATTTGCTGCTGTCTGCTGGCTGATCTAGTAGTCAGTAAATTAGAGGTACTGTAGGTTTATATATAGCATAATGATACTTTTTGCTTCCTGAATAATATTACACTAATGGAAGCTACATTGGAATCCTGAAAAAAATGTACAATTAATTGTACTTATAATAGTATTTTTATAATATTATTATTTTTATTATAATTTATGAAAATAATTGCAGCTCTTATAGTTACTATTTAGGCCAACTACATAAAAAATACCATTTATTTGTCCAAGGCGTTAATCGTTCATTCAGGCAGCAAAAATATGTGGTACATATCATTATCACCTATATTAACATTCATTTTAACTTCCTTTCTGCGTTTTACTTAATTATTTATCACAGCTACTTACAGTAATAATGCACAGTCAATTTACATTTTATAGTTCTTAAGCAGAACCTTACTTTGACATGACAATTTGCTCCCCAAAGGAGCTTGCAATTTCCCTTTGATAACCCACCAGAGTTTTTTGGGGATTCTGAGAGAAGCAAAAACATTCAGCCTTTATAAAATAATAAATACTAAAGCGCTGATATGATTTATACTTCTGGATAAATATACTTAAAAAATATACTTAAAAAAGATTCAGCCTTTATACAAACTATATCTTTGTTAAGACCTTAACCCACAACTCCTATGCTGCAAGGCAACAACGTAAATCATTCCATCTCTGCGGTGCCTTTGTGTCTTAAAAGGTTGTAGCGGAACCTATTTCAGGCTGCTGTAAAAAAAAGTGTAAATTTGCATTCTTAAAGTGGGGTGCCCCTTAAAAAAAAAATGTAAAAGTCAGCAGCTACAAATACTGCAGCTGCTGACTTTTAATAATCGGACACTTACCTGTCCAGGGTCCAGCAATGCGGGGGAACGAAGCCCCCCCCCTCGTTCCCCGCTCCGCTCACGGTGTCGGCATTCTTACTGTGGGCACCCACTGCGCATGCGCGAGCGGCGCTGCGCACCGTGATACGCCGCACAGTCATCTGGGACCCATCACGTGTCCCAGATGACTGACTGCGCCGAGGGGAAATGATGTCACCAGCCCGGGCACTGAAGGAGACAGACTACGAGGGACCCCAACAACAGGCATTTAGAGGTAAGTAAAAAATTTTTTTCCAATTATTTCTTTTTAAATGTTTTTAGGAATTTTCAGCAATTTTTTGGGGGAAACACCACTTTAATATATTGCGCTTCTAGCGCAACATTTCTTTTTTCATATATCTTTGTGTAATTTCGCACTTGGTGTTGATGCTATAGGTTTTTTCTTTCTTTCTTAGTATTGTCCAGCGCAGTTTTTCTTGAAACACTTTAATATATTACCTCTTCTGCGGATAAGGGCTGTTCCCCCCCCCCCCCCCCCCCCCTCCCATGGGAATCTATTTATGCTTGGACACACAATATACTTCTGTGCATTTTACAAAAAACACACATAAACAGACGATTTATTATAGAATGTCGCCAAACTACCAACACTGCTTGGTCTACCATATTCCTGTTTATCCATGTTCTCTGATTGACATTAAAGAGAACCCAAGGGCAGCAATAACACCTTTGAAGTGACAGTCAATGAAGGAGGAGACCAGTTTATACTAATGTATGAGATCAAAGCTTAACTGATGCTATCTGTGATTATCAGGACCTGGAACAGCTCACTCCTGCCTGAAGCACTTTATATAATTATATCATTTTTATTAATAATATTATTATCCAAATGAAAATTAATGGCACACAATACATGTAACTGTTATTTATTTTTGAATCCATGTAGATACATACCGTAGTTTTTGGTAACATTTGTGCATTAATACACAATTTCTTATATTGTACATGTTTTGGCGGATTAAAATTTAAAGCGGAGCTCCACCCTAAAGTGGAACTTCCGCTCATCGGATTCCTCCCCCCTTCCAGTGTCACAATTGGCACCTTTCGGGGGGGAGGGGGGACAGTATACCTGTCTTTGACAGGTATCCTTTCCCACTTCTTGAAGTCTTGCCGTGGCCGCGATGCGGCCGTGGCGTCACCGCAGGGCTCCCTCCTCCTCCTCCCTCGGCCACCGGGCTAATAGGAGAGAGGAGTGGGGCCTCGCGCATGCGCATTAGGGTTCCTGGCGTGAAGCCGAAAGGCTTCACTGCTGGGTTACCTTACCCGCAATGGCGACGGCAGCACCCGACAGCTGATGGAGACATCAGCTGCGGTGCCGACATCGAGGGACTGCAGGACAGGTAAGTGTCCATTTATTAAAAGCCAGCAGCTGCAGTATGTGTAGCTGCTGGCTTTTAATTTTTTTTTCCCGGAACACCCCTTTAACTTCACTCTCTCAGTCAACATTGACCATTTTTAATCCTTATGCTGCTAGCATTAGTAAATAGATATGAAAGTATATCATATTTACTTGTTTTAAATCTTTTTTTCAAATTTCTTCAGTAACTTCCTGGTTTCCAGGCCTAGGCAAATGATGTCATAATCCCGGGAGTCTTCAGGAGGGAAGGAGGGGTTTTCTCAGCTATGCACACCGCCGTGCCTGCATGCCTGAGCTAAGGGCAGATGGATTCCAGGAAGTAAATGCTACATGAATTATTTGCCCTTACTCAAAATGGCCACTGCCAAAAATGCTAGGGGGTGTTTTTCAAAGTGATTTATCTGCAAAATAAAGCACGGAGACATGGATGGATGGTGGCGTTTGCTTTGAACTTTAAAAATGAATGAAATATTGTTTTTGGTTTGTGGTACAAAGATGCAGTGTAGTTCCGCTTTAATGAACAAACAGTAAAATTGAAATAACATCAAGCTATATTTAAAGGTATAACTGAAGGCAAAACTTGTGTTTGTTTTGGATGGATTGGAGAGGGATCAGAACAACGATCATGTTTTTAATGCTGTCTGTGCACTCAACAGGAAAATTGTCTTCTCCTGGTGACTGTTATTATGGAGAGTGAAAGTAAAAGGAAACCCCCAATTTTGGGTTGTCACAAGGAATAGCTGGGACACTTTTAGTAGAAACAGCAGTTCTGGTGATTTTAGTGACAAGCAGCGATTCCCTCACTTTGGAGGAATTTCTTCTCTTCTGTTTTGGCTGTGGGACAGGAAGTGAAAGGAAATCTTCCCATTGGGACACAGATGATTAAAAAAGGAAAACTAACGGTTATAACACTCCCTTTCTCTTTCCAACATGAAAAAGATTTGCCTTCAGTTCTACTTCAATGATTATAGTGTTCTTATTTGTTTGTTTTTGTCAATAAGATTTTATTGAAGAAAAGAGGAATTACATAGGAAATAAATCACATGTTCATGTTCTTATTTGGTGCTTGTATATCACATTGTTACTTCTTCAAACATTTTTAGTGTTAAAGTGTACAAAATAGATTTTACCAGTAATCAACTTGAATTAATTGTTACCCAACAAAGTGTGGTCTTGCATTATTAACAGTATGTATGTAAGTGATAACACTCTGTCCCTCCACTTGTGCTCCTGCATTGCCACCCTGTCATATGGGTTTCTGATGGAGACTACAAGCAGCCATTTCAACACACATTTCACAGTCCATTGTTTATACTATTAGTAAAGCTCACCTTGAGAAACCAGTACTTCTTTGAATTATAGGATGAAACTGAAGAACGTGAAGGTAACCCACTAGAAAAGCACAAGAACATACTCTATACATATGGTGTCCTTGCAGGAACTCAAAGGAAGTGGTCTCATGCTGACTGGGCATTTAGACTCAGTGCATAAGACAATGGCATATAGGTGTGGGCTGAAGGCACAGGGGCACCATCCTGCCTGCTGGCAGCCTCTACAACTCTACAATGGGGTGAAAGCTGCTGTCGCTGAATGGTGTACCATCACCCAGGGATAAATGCTCAGAACTCAGACTACTTGTGGTCTGGACATTCATCCGTGGGCACACACTGCCCTAATTGTTAATAGCAATTGGTGCACTAGCCAACCGAAACAGCTTTCAGCCTCTCATACAGTTTTACAGGCTGCTGGCAGCAGGACTCGACAGTGTGCCTGTGCCATCCAAATGCACCTGAACACCAGAGTCTCATGTAACTGGGCTAAACTCCCAGTGTGCATGAGGTCTTACCTTCGCAAAAATGCACAGTGTTTCAGACTGGCAAGGAATTGTTGGAATCCAGAAAGCAGTAACTGGTGCGGATGCAAGGGTATAGAAGTGTGAATTTTGTTGGGTAAGGTAAATACCAATGCACTGTTTAAATTGTTGACAAGTCAAGCCACTTTTCTGAGAGCCGCAGACAGCAGATGTGCTGATATTGAACCCTCCAGACAGATATCTGCACCTCTGTGCCCTCTGATATTTACACTTGTCTGAGGCTCCTAACTGGCTCGTCCAGGGCTGTGTGTTTCCCTCTGTCTGGCCCTGACCCTCTACAATGCCTGTCTCTAATGACACTGGGTCATGTATGCTGTCCCCCTTGTCCCTGGCCCAGGACTGTGGATTGCAGAAAGCAGCTTTACAGGATCCGCAAATACTATAAAATTAATGAGCAAACAGAGAGCAGAAAGAGGCAATGTGGATTGGGTTCATTTCACAGTGTGGTGTTCCCATTGCCGGATTTCTCAGACCCTCTTGTCATGCAAACAAGGGGCAGCTTGGAATTTGAGAAAAGCCCTTAACAGATTTGTGTATTGGAGGTTTGGTGGTGCTTTTAGCTTCTCAGACAGGAGATTAAACAGGCCGAACATGGACACCAAACAGCCCCAGGATACAGTCTTATGTTTGGATTCGGGTACCTGGTTCCTTTTGTACATATCTGTTATGTGGTAGACTAAATACACTTACAGATCTTATGATTATCTTATATGATAGCCAAGTGATGCAGCATTGCCTGTGATCTTAAAATAGAACCCAGTCTGGATAATAATTACTAATCAACATCTACGAATTAAGTGTAGATGCATTTTTTTATTATATCTAATAAAACCCCAAAAATCCCAATTCTGCAAAAAAATGATAAAATAAAAGAAAGAAAGAAGCGTGTAGAAGAAGGGTTGAATCAGAGATGGAAAAAACTACATGTCTACGCATGGACAGTCTAGGACCACACTGCTCACTTGTTCGTGTACAGCAATTAGAACAGTATTTGTAATAATGATTGAGATATACGCATATATATATATATATATATATATATATATATTTATAGTGTTTCAAAAAGAGTGACACAATTTCAAATAGTTATATTTAATAATAAAAATGTGTTACAGTTACATAACAAAATACAAACTATTAAGTCCTCAAGTTTCACTCACCACGTTATAAATGCTCAATGTGCCCCTCACCTGCTGAATAGATAACATCATGACGATAGCTGAATTTGTCCCCAACACATCTGAGAGTGTCTTCTTCCACAGAAGTTACTGTATCCGTGATTCTGTTTTTGAGCGCATTCAAGTCAGCGGGTAATAGTGGAACATAAATATGTTGTTTTACATATCCCCACAAGAAAACGTCACAGGGTGTAATGTCTGGAGATCTTGGGGGCCAAGTGTGTAAGGCCAAGTCTTGGAGTCCCATGCGACCTATCCAACGTTGAGGCAAAGTTTTATTTATAAACTGACAAACTTGGTTGTGCCAATGTGGCAGTGCTCCGTCTTGCTGAAAAATGAAATCTTTAGAGTCTTCATTAAATTGTGGGAAAAGCCAGTCCTTCAGCATTTTAATATTGGAATGTCCCGTAACAGTGTTTCCCTCAAAAAAGAAATCTTTGTAAACGAAACCACACAAAACACATTCATTTTTGGTGAATCCCACGCATGCTGTACAAGATTGTGTGATTTCTTAAGTCCCTATATGTGAATATTATAAAGCAAAACTTCCATTCAGATAAAACGCCGTTTCATCACTAAAAATCAACCACGGTAAGAATCTGTCATCCTCCATATGGTCTAAGAGCATATGAGAGAAATCTAAAAATTTTCTTCTGTCACTTACACGAAGAGCTTGCAATCAGTAAGGCCCTTAGAAGCAAATGTTATCTTAACACACACCAAGCAGTCGTATGAGGGATCGCAAGTTCACAAGTAGCATGATGAGCGGACTTGTGCGGGCTTTGCTGAAAAGACTCTTCCTTGCACAGTTTTCTCTAAAGCGTGTGGTCGACTTGGACTCTTCCCCTTACATAAACACCACAATTCTTTAAATTGTTTATACCAAGGATGAATGTTCTTTTCCACTGGTGGATCAATCCCAAAACGCTGTTGAAATGCACGCTGCACCATTATTATGGACTCAGTCTTGCTAAATTGAAGAACACAAAATGCCTTCTGTTGCGTAGATGCCATATTGTTAATCACTGAAGTTAGCGTCTATTTGGACACTAGTAGTAATATCTAATGGTCGTCATTTGAAATTCTAGGCCACCCCTGTTAAAGTAGCACAGGTTTCATTCATTGGCGGTGCGTGGTTGCACAGAGATTATATATATATATATATATATATATATATATATATATATATATATATATATATATATATATATATATATATATATATATATATATATATATATATATATATATACACACACACACACAAGTTTGTCACATTTATATATGTATACTCCTGCAATAAGGCTAGCTTGGCAGCCAATGAACCCTTCACTATGTTTTGGATTATGGCAGGAACGGGCGCTGCCCCGCTTATCCATGCATCCGGCTTTCTGATCTACATGCAGGGCACCAGACCATGGATTCCAATGGGGGGGATTTTTTTTAAGCACGTGATTAGAGCCAGAGGCTCTAATAGGCTTCAAAAAAGGGTGGTCTTGAGGCGCACTGCGCTCTGAGCCCATCCAGTTGTGTGACAATAGCGAAGTCCCAGGCTGAATGACCGACCGGCCGGGGCGGTGCGGGTGACCCTGACCGCCAACCAACCGACTGACCTAGAGGGGGGGGGGGGGGTGCAGCTGGCCGACCAGGTGGTTGTCGCCCCCCCCCCCCCAAAGAAAAACACCAGCCGCCACTGGGCAGGAAACAGGAGCATCCAATGAAAACCCACAATATCACTGGAAAACTTACAAACTTCATACAAAAAGGATCATAGGGGAGTTTTTAACCACCCTGTGCAACCCCTTGACCTCCTCCTTCCAAAAGAATCAAAACTACAATTCAAAACTATAAAATATTAAGTATATGAGATAAGATAGACATCTAGGACATTTAAAAAAGAAGTGTGGGATATGGAAAAAACAAACACGCATGCAGCATCGAGCTTTGCCCTACATCTCCTTTAATGTAATATTTAATCAAATGCATTTTGGGACTTGAATCCAACATGGTGATATATCTATGCATGCTCTAGCTTTTTTCTTATACCTCTACAAGGGTAGTTGCATTTTCCCTATGTAAGTCATTGGATACATTCTGGCAGGTCTGCAGGAAAGAGAGGATAAGTTCCAATGTCATGTACATTGCCATCTGCCCATTGTCCCAATACACGATGACTTTGGACAGAGGTGTCAAGGCTTGTGCCAAACTTAATGGCAGTTGTGGAATTATAAGCCTTAAGGCACTGAAGGAAAATAACCATCTGGAAAACCATGTCTCTGAGCCCTGGGATCAATTAACACATATACTTGGCTTCAAAGAAATTTAAATTTTCTCCATTGTGTAGCATCCCTTTTCACTGAAGGCCTGGAGGTATAAAAACTGAAATAAGGAAATGTCTAGTCCGTGGTTTCTTTGCATTTACCAAAGCAAGAAAAATCGCAGCTGGAAATTGTCCTTTTTTGTCATATGTATATTAGAGAGATTTCTCTTCACTTCCTGGCCTGTAGAATCAACAGGACGTGAGAGGATATCTTTCCAATGTGAGGGATGTGCTTTCTTAGAGAGCTGTCAAGGGGACAGGTGCAGGGCCATCTTTAACAAAGGGCAGAAGGGGTAGCTGCCCGGGCCCAGTCATTGTTTTGGGGCCCAAAGCAGCTGAGTTGCCTCTTGACCCTGTTCTGCCTGCAAATAATAGGATTTTTATAACAGCTTACCTGTAAAAACCTTTTCTTTGATGTACATCACGGGACACAGAGCCATAGTAGTTACTATGTGGGTTATAGGCCTTCAGGTGATGGACACTAAGACAGAAGGTCCACTCCCTATATAACCCCTCCCAATACTGGGAGTACCTCAGTTTTTGTAGCAAAGCAATACACGTGTATACCAGAAAAAAGGGAGGGACCTCTGTGTCCGTGATGTACTTCAAAGAAAAGGATTTTTACAGCTAAGCTGTTATAAAAATCCTATTTTCTTATTGTACATCACGGGACACAGAGTCATAGTAGTTACTATGTGGGATGTCCCATAGCAATGCCAACTGAAGGGAGGGAGACACAACAAAATTAGGGCACCAAGAGACTAGAGGACTTATACTGCTGCCTGCAGTACACTGCGCCCAAAGGCGATATCCTCATGACCTTTTACATCTACTTGATAGAATGGTAAATGTATGGACTGAAGACCAAGTTTCGGCCTTGCAGATTTGAGCCATGGAGGCTTAGTGATGCACTGCCCAGGAAGTACTAACAGCCCTGGTGGAGTGTGCTTGAACAATCTCTTGACAAATCCATTTACAAATAGCAGATTTCGATGCTGCCTTTCTCTTAGGACCTTCAGGCAGCACAAACAAAACATCTGTTTTACGAATCTGAGCAGTCGCCTTCAAGTAGACTTTGACTGCTCTCACCACATCAAGAGAATGCAGTGACCTTTCTTCCGCAGAACAGGGTTCTGGGAAAAATGAAGGTAGAACAATATCCTGGTTTAAATGAAAACCTGACAATTAGGATGAGGACGTAATACAACCTTATCCTTGTGAATAATCAAATATGCCTCTTTAAAAGAAAGAGCAGCCAACTCTGATACCCTTCTTGCAGAAGATATGGCTACCAGAATAACACATTTCCTTGTCAAAAGGACCAAGGGAATATGTTGTATTGGTTCAAAAGGCTGTTTCTGTAATGCCGACAGGACTAAATTCAAGTCCCAAGGGTTCAGGGGTGACCTAACCAGAGGATTAAGCCGCGTTACCCCCTGAATAAAGCTACGAACCAGAGAGTGTGAAGCAAGTGGTCGTTGAAATAATACCAACAAGGCCGAAACCTGGCCCTTGATAGTACTCAAGGCCAGTTTCATTTCTAATCCCAGCTGTAGACAGTCAAGGATCCTACCTATGACATCATTTGCTGGGGTGCCAACCCCTGGATTCACACCAGGAGACATATGCCTTCCAGACTCTATAATATATGACTCTGAAGGCCGGATTCCTTGCATTAACCAGAGTAGACACTACTGAACCTGATAGCCCATGCTTCTTCAGAATATGGGTCTGAATAGCCAACCCGTTAAATTTAGCATTTGTAAAGTAGGATGGAATACCGGACCTTGCGAGAGAAGGTCTGGCCGTGGCGGTAGGGTCCATGGGTTTCCTACCGCCATCTTTATGATCTCTGCATACCAAAATCTCCTGGACCTGATCCTGCATAGAAGCCGCGGAAGCAACAGAACAGGAGGGAATGCATAAATCAGTGAAAACTGATTCCACGGGAAAACCAAGGCATCTGTTTCGCATGCCAGCAGATCCTTTGTCCTTGACACAAAGTTGTCGATCTTTTTGTTGAACCTGGACGCAAACATATCCATGTGCGGAATTCCCCATCTTTGACATATTGACAGAAAGATGTGGGGGTGAAGAGACCATTCTCCCGGGAGCAACTGCTGGCGACTCAAGTAGTTGGCCTGCCAATTCTCTATTCCTGGAATGAAGACTGCCAATAGGCAAGGTATGTTGTTTTCTGCCCAAGTTAGGATATGATTCACCTCTCTCTGGGCCACGCGACTTCTCGTGCCCTCTTGGTGATTGATATATGCCACTGCTGTGGCATTGTCGGATTGGATCCTGACAGGATAATTCCGTAACCTGAGTGTTCAGGCCTTCAGGGCCAGGCGTGCTGCCCGAATCTCTAGAATATTGATGGACAAAGTCATTTCTGATTTGGACCATTTTCCTTGGACAGATGCTTCTTCCAGGACTGCTCCCCAGCCCAGAAGGCTGGCATCTGTTGTTACCCCCTTCCAGGTAACTGGTAGGAAGGATTTTCCTTTTTGGAGGCTTTGGCGCACCTTTGGGGATAAAGGCATTGGGAAGTCTAGAGCTTGGACCTTCTTGTTTCAAGTTGATAGGACACTTTTTTGCAGTAGTCTTGCGTGAAATTGAGCATAAGGAATGGCCTTGAATGAAGTCACCATCTTTCCCAACAATCTCATGCAAAGTCGTATAGAAGGATTCTTCTTTGCTTTGACCACCTGAATCAGTTCCCTTATGGAGCTGATCTTTGTCTGGGGCAAGAACACCCTCTTCTGAGCTGTATCTATGATCAGACCCAAGTATTCCAATCTCTTTGATGGTTTTAAGGAAGATTTCTCAAGGCTGAGAATCCAACCTAGGTATTGTAGGTAGCTAACTGTGGTGACCAAACTTTGCTCTAAGCGGGTTACCAACTGGTCTATCAAGAGTAGATCGTCTAAGTAAGCTAGAATCATTATACTTTGACCCCTTAATCTGGCTAAAGGGGGAGCCAAGACCTTTGTAAACATTTGAGGTGCAGTAGCTAGAGCTACCAACTGAAAATGAAGATTCTCTATCTCGAAGCATAGATATTTCTGGTGAGCGGGAAAAATAGGTACATGGAGGTAAGAATCCTTGATGTCGATTGACACTAGCAGTTGTCCACCTTGTAGAATGGAGAATACTGATCGGATTGATTCCATGCGAATATTCAAAAACCGGTTTAGATCTTTGAGATCTAAAATGGGTCTGACATCCCGTTCTGGTTTTGGTACAGTGAAAGGGTTTGGATAAAACCCTTACCCCTGCTCTTCCTTGGGGACCACTAATATAACTTTTTGAGACAAAAGATGGTCCAAAGCTTGAAAGATAGACTTCTTTTTCTCTGGATCTCTGGGAACGTTTGATCTGAGAAAACGAGGAAACGGGAACTCACGGAACTCTAGTTTGTATTCTAGAGATATTGAGGAAGACACTCATTTGTCTCGACACTCTTACTGCCAGACCCTGGAGAACTGCAGAAGTCTTCCCCCCACCTCAAGCGAGCAGGGGTGCCCCTTCATAAGGAGGTCTTAGTATTTTGTTTTGTGGGTTTCCTTCCCCAGGGCCAATGAGAATTTTCATTTTAATGGGAGCTTTCTCTAAATTTACTGTGAAGGGACAATTTTCCAGGTGAGACACAAATGGCAAAAAAAAGTTGGAAGAGATATTAACTATTTCTTACTCTATCCAAAACTAAAAAAGATTTGGATTGAGATAAACTTTATTTAAAGGCAAACATTTTTTAGAGAAGGAAAGGATTATAGCACCTTTTTAGTTTTAAGTGTTGATTGTGTTCCTGCTGGGGAGATTCACCTCTTCTATTGGTCCAAGTGACCATTACCTTCAATATAGAAATACAAATCCAATATTTTTTTATGAAAAATCCAAAGTCACCCCTTGAGTGGTGCTTGACCCCCCACCTTGGGGTGCAAGGCTTCTGACAAAAGCAGGGCACTCTGGTCCACCTAGACTAAAGGCCGGTGACCCTTTTCTTCATGATGAGCTGAAGCCAACCAGGGCCGATCCTAGGGTCACAGACGCCTGGGTGCAGAAATATTTCTGACGCCCCCACGTGGGCGTGGTCATCTTACCAACTTCTCCCCTTTACAAATGTTTCTATGACAACGAGATGTTCCCTTAAGAAGTCTTCGTTACACTGGGATCCTCCCATGATCTTTTACCAATAAAGAAAATACAGGAAGAGCGTACACTAATGAGATCTGGAGGGGAGTCTCTCTGATGGACACAGAGATGGCTTCTGTTAGAGCAGTGGTCTCAAACTGGTGGCCCTCCAGCTGTTGCAAAACTACAAGTCCCATGATGCATCGCCTTGAGGCGATTCAGTTCGCATTTGCAGCGCTATACAAATCATTCATTCATTCAAAGCTGACAGTTACAAGCATGACTCCCACAGGCAGAGGCATGATGGGACTTGTAGTTTTGCAACAGCTGGAGGGCCACCAGTTGAGACCTCTGTGTTAGAGAGTCTGTTAGAAAGAGCCCCCAGACATAGTACAGGAGATGGTCAGAGACTGCAGACATGATACAAGAGACGGTCAGAGACTGCAATCATAGTACAGGAGATGGTCAGGCTGCACACATAATACAGGAGATGGTCAGAGACTGCACACATGGTACAAGAGATGTTCAGAGACTGCATTTCCTATGGATGTTAGTAGATAATGGCCGATCGTCCCTCTCACCTGACCCAGCGATACAGCAACAACGGTTCCTCTGATCAGGAGTCAGCTCACTCTGAATCGCCCGCGGCGACTCCGCTGGGTAGAGCCCATATCTGTATTCTGGCAATGACTCCATTCCTTTCTCCACCAGGGATGGCGCCAGGCTGTGTGGCTTTCTCTCTCTGATGGTGTTCTCTCAGCACTGCCCTCTCCCTCTGGAGTCCTGGGTGTACTTCCCTGAAAGCATCCCCGGGCTCATGGCTTTCTCTCTCCCATTCAGCTGCGCATGCTGTGTGGGCTGCAGTCCTTGGGACCACATGTCCCACAATCCTCTTCTTTGCTCCTTTGTTTTTTCTTCCCTGGCCGATATGAAGGCGGGGGAAGAAACATAGTGCGCCGCTCATTAGTACAGCAGCGCATGAGGAGGAGAGGGAGAGGGGAAATAACAGCCCGCGGCTGCAGTGGCGTCACTAGGGTTGGTGTCACCTGGTGCGGTAAAACATGGTATCACCCCCCCTCCACCAACTATAGTCGTCCCTCAGTACAGACCCCACTCCATTAAGTATAGACCCCCCTCCGTCAGTGCAGACCCCCCACTAAGTATAAACACCTCCCTCAGTACAGACCCCCCCCCCCCATCAGTATAAACCCCCAGGACAAAACACCCCCCTTTATCAGTATAGACCCCCCTCAGGACAAACCACCCCCTCCATTAGTACAGACCCCCCTCAGGACAAACCACCCCACTCCATTAGTACAGACCCCCCTCAGGACAAACCATCCCCCTCCATTAGTACAGAACAACCCCCCCCCCTCAATTAGTACAAACCCCCCAGAACAAACCACCCCCCCCCCCCCTACATTAGTACAGACCCCCCCAGAACAAACCACCCCCCCATTAGTACAGACCCCCCAGGACAAACCACCCCCTCCATTAGTTTAGACCCCCCAGGACAAACCACCCCCCACATTAGTATAGACCCCCCAGGACAAACCACTCCCCCCTCCATTAGTACAGACCCCCCCAGTACAAACCACCCCCCACATTAGTACAGACCCCCCAGGACAAATCACCCCCCTCCATTAGTATAGACCCCCAGGACAAACCACCCCCCCACATTAGTATAGACCCCCCAGGACAAACCACCACCCCCCTCCATTAGTACAGACCCCCCCCAGGACAAACCACCCCCCCTCCATTAGTACAGACCCCCCCAGGACAAACCACCCCCTCCATTAGTACAGACCCCCCAGGACAAATCACCCCCCTCCATTTGTATAGACCCCCAGGACAAACCACCCCCCTACATTAGTACAGACCCCCCTCCATTAATACAGACCCCCCTAGTACAAACCACCCCCCCCTCCATTAGTACAGACCCCTCCAGGACAAACCACCCCCTCCATTAGTACAGACCTGCCTCCATTAGTACAGACCCCCCGAGGACAAACCACCCCCCTCTATTAGTACAGACCCCTCCAGGACAAACCCCCCCCTCCATTAGTACAGACCTCCAGGACCAACCACCCCCCCTCCATTAGTACAGACCCCCAGGACAAACCACCCCCCTCCATTAATACAGACCCCCTGGGACAAACCACCCCCCTCCATTAGTACAGACCCCCCCTGGACAAACCACCCCCTCAATTAGTTTAGACCCCCCAGGACAAACCCCCCCCCCCCTACATTAATATAGACCCCCCAGGACAAACCACCCCCCACATTAGTATAGACCCCCCCAGGACAACCCCCCCTACATTAGTATAGACCCCCCAGGACAAACCCCCCCCCCACATTAGTATAGCCCCCCAGGACAAACTCCCCCACATTAGTAAAGACCCCCCAGGACAAACCACCCCCTCCATTAGTACAGACCCCCCTCATGACAAACCACCCCACTCCATTAGTACAGACCCCCCTCAGGACAAACCATCCCCCCTCCATTAGTACAGAACAACCCCCCCTCAATTAGTACAAACCCCCCAGAACAAACCACCACCCCTACATTAGTACAGACCCCCCCAGAACAAACCACCCCCCTCCATTAGTACAGACCCCCCAGGACAAACCACCCCCTCCATTAGTTTAGACCCTCCAGGACAAACCACCCCCCACATTAGTATAGACCCCCCAGGACAAACCACTCCCCCCTCCATTAGTACAGACCCCCCCAGTACAAACCACCCCCCACATTAGTACAGACCCCCAGGACAAATCACCCCCCTCCATTAGTATAGACCCCCCCAGGACAAACCACCCCCCACATTAGTATAGACCCCCCAGGACAAACCACCACCCCCTCTATTAGTACAGACCCCCCCAGGACAAACCACCCCCCTCCATTAGTACAGACCCCCCCAGGACAAACCACCCCCCCTCCATTAGTACAGACCCCCAGGACAAATCACCCCCCTCCATTTGTATAGACCCCCAGGACAAACCACCCCCCCACATTAGTACAGACCCCCCTCCATTAATACAGACCCCCCTAGGACAAACCACCCCCCCTCCATCAGTACATACCCCTCTAGGACAAACCACCCCCCTCCATTAGTACAGACCCCTCCAGGACAAACCACCCCCTCCATTAGTACAGACCTGCCTCCATTAGTACAGACCCCCCGAGGACAAACCACCCCCCTCTATTAGTACAGACCCCTCCAGGACAAACCCCCCCTCCATTAGTACAGACCCCCAGGACCAACCACCCCCCCTCCATTAGTACAGACCCCCCAGGACAAACCACCCCCCTCCATTAATACAGACCCCCCTGGGACAAACCACCCCCCTCCATTAGTACAGACCCCCCTGGACAAACCACCCCCTCAATTAGTTTAGACAAACCCCCCCTACATTAATATAGACCCCCCAGGACAAACCACCCCCCACATTAGTATAGACCCCCAGGACAACCCCCCCCTACATTAGTATAGACCCCCCAGGACAAACCCCCCCCCCCACATTAGTATAGCCCCCCAGGACAAACTCCCCCACATTAGTAAAGACCCCCCAGGACAACCCCCCCACACATTAGTATAGCCCCCCCAGGACAAACCCCCCACATTAGTATAGACCCCCCAGGACAAACCCCCCTACATTAGTATAGACCCCCAGGACGAACCACCCCCCCCCCACATTAGTATAGACCCCCCAGGACAAACCACCCCCCCCACATTAGTATAGACCCCTAGGACAAACCACCCCCCCCCCACATTAATATAGACCCCCCAGGACAAACCACCCCCCCCTCCATTAGGCTAATTAAAAACACCCGGGCGGCAGCTGGAGAGGACGGTGTGCAGCCGCGCCGCTGGGGGGGGGGGGACAGAGCGTGTGTGAGGCTTGTGCTGCTGCTGGGCAGCAGGCGGGAGTTAGACACAGGAGGAGAACTGGAACATGTTGGGCTCGGCCACAGACCGCCCCCCCCCGTGACGTCACTGCGCGGCCGCGGCTGGTCTCCAGCTGTTTCTCTTTCCTCCGCTGACAGGAGGAGGGAGGGGGGATGGGCTTGGGGAGAAAACAGCGGCGGTGGTGGCAGGCGGAGAGAGCCGACAAGGAGAGGAGCCGCTCCGGTCTCCAGCTGTTTCTCTTTCCTCCACTGACAGGGGGCGGGAGGGGGGATGGGCTTTGGGAGAAAACAGCGGCGGCGACAGGCGGAGAGATCCGGCAAGGAGAGGAGGAGGAGGGAGGGGAGCACTCTGGCGCTCCAGCTCCCCCACCTCTGTGGCGCCTGGGTGCACTGCACCCCATGCACCCCGCCCAGGATCGGCCCTGAAGCCAACCACTGAGTACAAGGTTAGGGGCTCTCCTGAAGAGAGAACCTCAATGCAGGGTAGAAAGGAACCTAAGGGCCACACATCCTCCTTCTAGACTTCAGTATAGGCCCGGACACCCAAACCCTACCATCCTGTGAGTGAAAAAAATACATATATAAAGTGCAGTGACAAACACTTGTAGTAGAGCAGAGATAAATAAGGAGTGCCAGTGTAATATACAATGGCTAATCCAAAGATTATCAGTTGTCAATGGGAAAATAAAGTGAGAGAAACAGACTGGAAGAATAGGTTAACCATTCCCTACGCCATGCAAAACTTAAACAGAAAGTTTTGGATTTACCTACAGTTTAAACCTGAACTCCAGCCAAAAATAACAGGATAAAAATGAATAGCCAATTAAAAAAAAAAAATCAAGTTTTGCTGCAATATTCACCTCAAATCCAGTGCTTTCCCTTGCAGTACTTTTATCTGCAGTTTTACTATGATGACCAGCATCATTCAAACACATTTCTTCTGAGCCCAGGTCATCCTCAACCAGGGGTCTAAAACTGACAGCTGTTGCAAAACTACAAGTCCCATGAGGCATTGCAAGGCTTAGCGTTACAAGCATGACTCCCATAGGCGTGATGGGACTTGTAGTTTTGCAACAGCTGGAGGGCTGCTAGTTTGAGACCCCTGTCCTAGATTCTTCCCAGCTGGGGACTGTACAGTGTAATAAGAGGCAGCACAGTGATGAGATCATTTCTCTTGTCACTTTGCTCTCTCCTTCTATTTGCATGGTTCTTGTCAGGATAAGAATGGATTGGCTCTGTGTGCTGCTTCTTCCTCTCATGCTCCAGCCCTGCTGTACAGGGACTGTAAAAAGGCTGATACCAGGTCAAATTGAGATAATTACCCTGCTTGCATTTCAAAATCTGTTCAATTGTGTATCAACCACCTGCATTCTTCTGTATATTTTATACCTTTATTGAGGACAGCTTTAAAGCGATAGTAAACCGCATAAAAAAAATGGCAGTTTAACCTCTTATCGCCGGCGCCCTTTAGAGGTTTATGACATCGGGAATCGAGGCAGGGCTTAAGACCACGTAACCGGAGCAATTAGGAGCTCTCAGCCAGGCAACAGCAATTGTGCTAGGAGCGCGCAACACGCACGCTGTCAGCACAGGTGTATTTGGAGCAATTCACACAAATATGCGGCCCCCTCGGTGCTAAGGATATTTGCGTACGACTGGCGCCACAGGGTTGTCATAATATGCTAGTATGACAGACTTACCTGAAAACAAAGCCCTCCAGTGGCATGCTGAAACCGCTGAAGGCTCTTTTATCTTCACCCGGTCTTTCATTTGGGTCCATAGGCTTGGGCGATATGAATGGCTGGGCCGGCGATGATGTCGCTCCTGTGCGTGTGTGTGGGAATCACTGTTTATGGCACGGCTTTAAAGGAACGGCACCGGTATGCCAATACTTCAGAGCGCATGCGCCAGTGACGTCACCAGCTGCTTCTAAAGTAAATATCTCCTAAGCGGTGTATGTTTAGGAAGTATTCACTGTACCTATAGGTAAGCCTTAATATATACAATAATCATACAACAACAAAAAAAAAAAAATGTTTCCGCACTTATTTTAATTCGATTAAAAATAAAAAAAGTGCAGAATCTTTTATTTTTTATTTTTTTTCAATTAACTGTTTTATTAATCATGAAAGCAAATAAATGAACAAAGCGTTAATACTGTGTTACATTGGTTTCAGCATGACAATAGTTGTACCAGTACATATCTGTTCATAGGAAATATTTAAGCAGCAAACAAAAAGTAATTTTTAGCAGTATATATGAACTATTATGCATCAAATAAAGTATATTGCAAATCGCTTCGGAATCTAGAAATGGAAAGAGAAGATATAAGTAATAAAAGTGGGTAAGATGGGGAAAGATGGGGAAAGATGGGGAAGGAAGGGGAAGGAAGGGAGGGGGGGGGGGGTATGGCTCGGCCATCGTGCAGAAACTTTTTGAAGACCCCTCGTACAAAAGTACAGTTTGTCCATTTTCCAGTTTTATGTCTCACTGGCTGTGAGTGTACATCGACAATCAGTCAATTTACTGCGGCAGCCGTTTATTGTCATTCTGCGTCTATCACATCTGTATCTAAATTGTCCAGCACATGTAAACACTGCAATCACTAATTGCCAAATGTCTGTTCCCAGGTTAGGCAGGCCATAGATGATACAACCCTTGGTTGCAGGAAAAAAAATTGCTCGATTCTCCCCCATCAACACAGTCAGTGTTGATGGGGGAATTCCTCCCGCGGAGCTATTGTGTTCTCCCGAGGAGGGGGTTGTGAGTAGCCTTCCCTGCTGGGAGAACACAATGCTAGCTGGCAATAATCACATGCTAGAAACCTGACATGCTTGTAAGCGGGGGAATTAGCGTGGCTGTATTATAGAGGGAAACACACTGCGTGGTATTGTAAATGAAGTAACTTTAATTGCCAGATAAGCAACAATGGAAAATGATATTTACAAAAGTAGAGTAAACAGTTCTCTTGTTAGCATATAAAGCACAGATTCACAGTCCATTCACCAAAGATACAGAATGCAGCTCAGTAAACTGGCACTGTAGTTATTATTCCTCTTTTCAGGCACATCAGTGGTAAGTCACGTTTGGTCCCGTGACTCGGCTGTGGAGTATTATGGTGCATGCACGAGTGACACTGTCGCAGTTTGCGTACATGTGGTTGCCCAGCGATGCACCGCTCCAGCTGATTCCGAACCATATTGATTTGCATCATGGTATTGTCCTCTTGGAGCCTGGAAATGAGGCGTGGAACTCACGCTGTCGGCCACGCTTTCCAGGTTCCAATAGAGGGGGTTGAACCACTGGTCTTTAGCATTGGAGGAAAACAATCGTTAGGATTTCACAACAAGGTGTGGAACCCACGCTGGGTGCCATCACTTCCAGTCTACAGACCTGGGGTGGGGCCACCCCTTCCTTCATAGAGAATGGGATATGTTATATATATGAGCAATGTTGGGGAGCAATGTTATGCCCCAGTTGAAGTCCTTTAGGTCGAAAGGTGTCGGGCTTGCTACACGTGCTTCCCACATTGCTTTTAATATTTTTATTTGTGATCACAATTTTATGCAGTCATCTGGATGTGATGCTTGTATTTTTTTAAAGATTAAAAATCTTTATTTTTTTGATCTGCACCATATGGAACTTTTTCCTTCTTTTTTGCATTATGGTCTGAATGTGAGAGCATTTCCATTTATTGGTGGTCCTTGACCCTCCATTGAAGTCCAATTGATTTTTGGTCTGAAGAGCCCCCCGAACTTGTGATACTTGGTTGTGTCACATTCACTGGATTCATCTCCTGCCGATCGACCGAACACCTGCATTTTGGAGTGATGTTCCATTGGAGTCAGTATCGTGGTTGACATCCGGCTTTCAGCCGACATATGCCTGACTGACCCACTGCCGTATGGTAGGTGGGTCCATCTTGTCTGGTAAGAAGTATTTATCTACAATTTTACATTGGAAGAATGTTTGTCCCTTTTTGAATGTGTGGTACAACCAGTCCCCTGTCTGCATTTCCACACTATATGCCAGCGAGGATCCACTACCAAGTCCTTTGACCGGACTCTTGGTTTATGAAGTTCACCTATACTTCTTTTTTGGTGTCTAGATACACCCGTGTTATTGTTTGAATATTATTTTTGTCTTTTCACAGGACATTAGATCATTATTTCATTTATAATGTTCACATTGTGTGCATAGCACTTGTTTTGTTCACCTACACTTCTTTTTTGTGTTTATACACATCCAGGTTTGTTTGAACACAATTTCTTCTTTCCACAGGACATTATAAGTTTATACATTGTGTGCATAGCACTTGTTTTCGTTTTCACCACTTTGTATTATTTTTGGTTCACCATACATATGGTGTTGCATTGATATATTCAGCGCTGCACTTTTGTTTATTATATTTACCTGGACTTTGTTTAGTGTCAGCAGCTTCACACTGCGCGGTATATCGCAGCAATTTCCCCCTTTTTTTCACATCAGTGGTATACAAGGCACATTTTAATTACTTGCCATAGGCTGCTTTCCATAAGCAGGTCCACAGATGCAGCAGAGATGATTTAACAGGAAAATACACTGTCTCAGATGATCTTCTATCACAAGCACAGCAGCAGTGCTGATAGGCAGGACTCCTGAGGAACCCTGTTCTGTCCCTGTAGGCTGGAACACTCTCCCTGAGTAAGGCCTAGCTTTCCCTCACAGGCAGTATACCTTTCTCCCGCTCATTCCACACACATCTCTCAAAATGGTGGCTGGGCTCTCTTTTATATGGAAGCTAACAGAAAATGGTCAACAAAATCTCAAGAGATCTTGGTACCAATCAGAACATGAGGCTTCTCCAAGACGGCTGCTGGAGACAAGTTAGAGAACAATTACAGCCTCAACAGGATTTCATAAAACAGCAGAAAAACACAAACACATTCTGAATATAATATGACTTTCTGCATGAGAAAGTAAGTACGATACAATTGTAGTCCCACTTCTCCTTACAGCCAGCAAGACTGTCCTGTCACAGTTAACTGTATGTGAGGAGGCTACCTACATGCTGATTGTTCCCAAGGTATCAATTGTTTCAAAGTCGATTGATGTATCGATTATTCCCAAGTCGATCGATGAATCGATTTGCCCACACGGATCGCATCTCGGCCAGGCCCTGCTGAACCGTCCGAGATTCTAACTATTTATGGTCAACTTTAGGCTATTGCCATCTTTGCATTAGTCTGCCTTTGCACCGTTACAAGTTCTTTTTAATTTTTTCTAGCAGTTATCAAAGATGGTTCCGTATAATGTTATTTTATGACACAAAAAAAGCACAATCAAAAGATAATTCTAATTTAGTTACAATGTTCATATAAAATATACCCATGACACAACAATTGTGCTATTACTTTTAATTTTTTATTTGGATAAAGTATAGAAGGGGTCTCTAAATTATGGCCTGCAGGCCACATCTGGCCCCCTACAAGATTTTACCCAGCCTGCAGCAACTTATCCTGTATGTGTAAGGGGGGCTCTGATGTGCAAAGGGGGTTCTGATGTGAAGAAGGGGGTTCTGATGTTTGAGGTGGCTCTAAGTTTGAAAGTAGGGACCTCTGATGTGATGGCAGGACTCCAAAGTGAAGAGGGGACTATGATTTGCAAATGGGCTCTGACGTAATGGGGGGCCTCTGATGTTAGGAGGAGACTCTGGTGTGATGGGGGCTCCAATGTGATGAGGGGGTTCTGATGTGAAGGGGAGGCTCTGATGTGATGGGGGGCTCTGATGTAATGGGGGGCTTCTGATGTGAAGGGGAGACTCTGATGTGATGGGGCTTTGATGTAATGGGGGGGGGGGGCTTCTGATGTGAAGGGGAGACTTTGATGTAATGGGGGCTTCTGATGTGAAGGGGAGACTCTGATGTGATGGGGGGCTCTGATGTAATGGGGGGCTTCTGATGTGAAGGGGAGACTCTGATGTGATGGGGCTTTGATGTAATGGGGGGGGGGCTTCTGATGTGAAGGGGAGACTTTGATGTAATGGGGGGCTTCTGATGTGAAGGGGAGACTTTGATGTGATGGGGGCTTTGATGTAATGGGGGGCTTCTGATGTGAAGGGGAAACTCTGATGTGAAGAGGAGACTCTGATTTGATGGTGAGGGGAGCGCTTTTGATGTAAAGTTATTTTTTGAAGCAACTTCATTCATTTAAATGTTATTTATTCATTTTTAAAACTCATATTTGTTTTGTTTTCTATTTGTTATGCAGAACAACAGGAAATCAGAATTTTCCTCTAAAGCTTTCCATACACTGAACAAATTGTGTCTGGTTTCTGATGAACTGGACAAAATGTGCTCAGAGGGAGGGGCTGCCAGCTAGGCTTCATTGAAAAAAGTCACCTGTTCGATCGACTTTTTTCAAAGAAGAACTTTTTTTTTTTTTTTAGAGGAACAGCGGCTGCATTCAGGCAAATGCAGCAACTGTTCAGGTATTCTGACCCATCTATTGGGTAACGCCTCTTTTTGACAAATTAACTGCGGTGGGCCAGTCTCTTCCTAATAACAAAGCCTCGTTTCCACCTACTTAGCACTTTCTAAAGACATATGCAAATGAGTACTCCTCTATCCTCCATGTCATCATTAACTGGACACAGCAGGCTACTGAAAATGTGACAAAGATTATGTCTCATTATCAATTGACTCAGGGCCTCAGGTTGGTGTCAGAACTTCCTCCATACTGTGCTGCTAAGAGAGCAACCACTGTCCGCCTGAAACAAGCCCCATCGCGCTGGAGGTGTTAAGGTTGTAAGCACGTCTCTCAAATTCGCCATGACTGTTCCAATTTGAAGGAGTATTCAAACTTTCAATTCATTTTTGTATCAAAATCGCAACACATTGAAAACATGAAATGGTGGTTTAATTGGACCACAAGGAGATGGAATCAAAAATGACCCTGATCCAATACAGCGGAAAAATAGGGTTGCTTTCCACGAGATTGGCGTCATTTTTTCCCATTTCATTTCTATTCAAATCTGATTTAAACTTTCCTTTACTTATTCAATAAAGTTTAATGAAATTCCAACTGTGCAGGGAGAAATGTTGGTGCTAATTGACAGTGCTTCTCAAATTATATATTTTTATGAATGATATATATATGATATATTTTAAAAGAAAATTAAGTCATTAAAAAAATGCATTTCAGTTTTGCACATCGAAAGGCACATTAAATCGATACAAGCTCAGTTTCAGCTTCAGAATTAACTAAATTGTAGTGGATGAGTAAATTCATGAGTAATAGATTGCAGAAATTTTGGCAATTACTATTAATCATATTTACGATCCTCTGGGAATCTAAAGTGATTAAAAGTTACTGAAAACTATCAGGTCTATGGCCAGCATTAAAAGGATAGTTCACCTTTACAAAAAAACTGCCTATGCAGGTAAGAGATGTTTGTAGATTAAAACTCACTGTGCAGCTCTGACTAAAGATGAATAATACCCTTGCTATAGGTGTAGGCAATTTACATACCTTATGAAGCCTGAATGGAATACTCCCAGGACGTTGCTAAGTACTCCCAGGACGTAGCTAATCCCAGGAGGGAGCTCTTTCTCTGATTCAAATCTCTCACATACCCTTTCTCTCCCCTTATGTAGTAGCTCTGAGCTCAGCATTTCAGAGCTCACTCCTGTGATGAAGAAAGGGGAGCAGTGATGACTAGGCCTCACTTAACAACGTCCTGGGACAATTTGACATTTGCCAATTTGCCTTACACAGAGGTGTAATCTAATTTAAGTCGTATAGATCAGGATAATATGGAGGAAGGCAGGGCCATTTTTTAATCCAAGTCCATCTAGCGGCACTTGTGAGTCTGGCTATATACAGGGCTGGTTCTTTTATGCTAACCTATGCGTATGGCAGGTGGAGCTTCCATCTAAGATCGTGATCACTATCCTCTTCCTCACTATTATTCTGATCTATGGGGCTTAAATTGGATTATTCCTCTGCGCAGGGCAAATTGTAATTTTTCTTGATATCATCCAGTTGGTATGACCAATTGAACTAGCCTCCTCATCTATTATTCGCCATCTTGGGTTGATACATTGTGAATTTCAAGTGGATCCTGAAGAAGCCCAATTTGGGCAAAAAGCGTTGACCCTACCATCACCCTGTGCTCTGTTTGTTGTATAACAAACTTAGCAGCATTTTTTAACATGTTTTTAGATTGTATTCTTAGATTTTAAACGGTGTATAATAAATATTGTTGCTTTTAAATATATCGCTTTTTTGTACACTATTTTTGTTAGGCACGTTAAAATCCCCTGTACATTAGTGTCTCCCCCAGTGAGAGATTCAGGTATACCTTATTTGCAGCTTCCTTAAGCCTAGTACAGATTATTAGAAAATTATAAAAAAAATATCCGTATGCGGATTGATTGTTCGATTTTCTGTTCATTAGTACACTGCTTTCTATAGACGATATGGACTGTTCAGATGAAAATTTCTGAAGGGACACAGTAAAAATATTTTCTTGGTAGTTATCATATCGTCCAATTTTTATTTAATTAGTACAGTATTTGTCCTGTAAAAATAGAAGGAGCAAGTCCGCACATGACTGGAAACAAAGTACAACCATAGACTAGACATAGACCATAGCTACGTACGTGGGAAGTTGTCCTGTGTCATTTGGGAATTTTCTTACCATAATCTAATTTTCTAATAGTGTGTACCAGTGTTGCCAACCTACCAGATTGAAATTTACTGACACAACACCCAAAATATACTGGCACAGACAAATTTTTACTGGCATTTCTAAAAGTTACAAAATTACAGTTTTAAGTGCAAATTTTAGTATTTAGGCTACAAACAAATACAATATGCAATTAGCAATATGATTTAGTGAAGATAATAAGGCAAAAAACATATCTTATTTTATTTTCGATATAGTAAGTAGGTAGCTCAGGGACACGACTCAGGAGGGCAAGAAATTAGAATGGGCGACACACACATGAAATTGAAAAAGGGAAAAAACTGGAAAAATAAATTACATTAAATTAATACCTAAAACAAAGAAAAAAACGAAAGCAGCAGCTTAATGTGGGATATACACAAAAAACATATAGAGGAGAGAAGCTGCGCTAAATATGAAACATAGATATATTATCTAAAACAGAATGATATGTGACACTAGGCAAAAAAAAATGTTGTGAATAAAAAAAACATAAACTTAATCAGTATAGACGTTAATAGTCTCAGGTGAAATTAATCGATATAAATATTAATAGTCCCAAGTGAAGGTCCACAATGAGAATTCACAATGACAGATTCTTCCAAAAAATCCAAATCGGTGACAACAGTGATAATCCAAATTTATAATTGAAAAAAATCTGCACCACCACCTTCTGAAATTTATGCTTACCAGAAAGTAAGCCAAATACGCGGTTGGCTTAAACCCAGCCTGGGCCTTTTAATGCAACTGGACACAGCAAAATTGGAGTCTTTGTGGATATTCAGTCAAAACCAAACTTTGGCTCCGCATACGTAATTCCCAAAAGAAAAAAATCATAACATAGCGTAATATTGTCACATAAAAATAAAGAATAAAAAAGCATAAGTTTGCACTTACAAAGTGAACAGAAAAGATATGCAAAAAGAAACACCCAGTGATCCAAACGAAAAACTTCAAAGTGTCCCAACAACAGACAGAGGGACTTCTTACCAGAGGACAAACCAAAAATTGCAAAAGATCTCCTAGATGGATAACTCGTCAAATGGATGTGCAATGGAAATCAGTTCTGATTGGTCCAAGTCCTCAGCAACGACAAATACCCGTATCTCTCATATATTGTAATTCATGTCAACCCAAAAGAGAGGAATAACAGACCATAGTGGGGTACCATCTAAACTAGTTTAATGTATTTAAAAGAAATGCACTTACAGGAAATGCGATGTAACAAGACATAAAAATGAAGCCGGCCGGCAACACAAACAAACTCCCGTCTTTGTCGACGGCGTGCTGACGTCACCACGCATTTCCTGTAAGTGCATTTCTTTTAAATACATTAAACTAGTTTAGACGGTACACCACTATGGTCTGTTATTCCTCTCTTTTGAGTTGACATGAATTACAATATATGAGAGATACGGGTATTTGTCGTTGCTGAGGCTTTACTGACATGCATTTTAGATTCATTCGTGTTGACTTGAAGAGAAGAGCAATAAAGCACCACTTTCTAATGCAAAAGGAACAGAAAACACAAATGTGCACTACAAAATCCAATTCAAAATGCAAATACTGAATTCCATAAACACAAAAAAGCTTCACAAGGTGGCAATGCAAAGTCCAATCCTGGGTTCACCCATGGGCACAATAATGAGTTCTTCTGGTGGTCTTCAACGCTATGGTACAAAGTTACCAGAAAATACTGTATAGACCAACAAGGAATCAACAAAGCATCACACTATCCCTTTCACCTAACTGTGCCATCCACAGCAGTGAGGATTGTCCTTTTCCTATAATATTATCATTAATTGGTGCTTCATAATTTCATTGTACTGCAAAAAAAAAAAAAAGAGAGGCAATCTGCCCCCACACCCCTTCCCCAAGGAATGGCACAACCAGAAGCCCAGATCTATGTGGATGTTATGCCTATCAGCCCTGATGATGGCTCATGATAACCTTTATGTTTAAAGGTGCCTTTATCTGTCTGTACAAGAACAGACACTCATGAACTGATGTGTATTGGGAGTCCCTTTTAATCCAGCTAAAAGCAGCCAGTGTAATAATCAGATTACATGCCCCAAGGAGAGGTAGAGACAGTGAGCTGTAAATTCTCAGTTTTGGCTTCTGTTAGATTCATCTGCCAGTATGCAAGATTAGTGATTTGTGCTGTGGGTGAGCTGCTTGGGAATCGCATAGAAGCAAAATCTATTTATCCTGCAGGTGCTCAACCAAATAATCCTGATCTTCACGCTCACAATACTAACATGGCAATATTTTAAAGGGTATCAATGAACATCTCCTTCTTGTGCCCTTTCAATTAGTCAAATATACCCCTGAAATGCTGCGTACACACGAGTGGAATGTCCGACAGAAAAAGTCATACGGAAGCTTTTCATCGTATATTCCGATCGTGTGTATGCCTCATCGGACTTTTTTTTCGAAAATTCTGACGGACCTAGAAATAGAACATGTTCTAAATATATAATAGAACATGTTCTAAATATTATATAATAATTGGTCCAAGCTGGACCAATTTAACTATGCAAGTATTGCCATACCTAAATGTCAGCCTTTAATAAATGGTAAACAGATAGGGAACGTGTAAAAGGGAAGGGAAGGGAGGGATCTCCGCCATTGTTTGTCCCAAGTACATGCCACGTTTTTTTTTCAACCAATGAGATGGCAGCCTTAGGGTAGAAGAATGCAGGCCATCAAATGGGTGGTTAGTGACAACACAGACTAGTTGGGTGGATGGGAGACCAATTAGAGGGCTATAACTAGGTTCAAATATATTCTCTGCAGCTAAAGATGTAGAAGCTCTATACAGTCAGTCAAAACATGACCTGGAGACTGTGGCTCAGACCATGAGCCTCTTATGCCAAAATTCAGGCCTCAATCGAAGAAAGTGGGAAACACCACTGGACAATTCAGATATGATCTAAATTGGATCCCTTGTAAATACTCAGTGGAGGTGACAAACAGATTTAAGGGATTAGATCTGATAGAGTGCCTGAGGAACTATGGAAAAAAGTGTGTAACATCGTACAACAAGACACAGCAATGAAAACCAACCTAAAGAAGAAGAAATGCAAAAAAAAAAATTGGATGAGCTGAACAAAAAAGGAAGGCAAAAGGCAATCGAGAAAGGGGAAAATATACCCAAATGAATGCAGATTTCCAGAGCATTGCAAGAAGAGACAAAAAGACCTTCTTAAACAATCAATGCAAAGTATTATTAGAGGAAAGCAACAGAATGGGAAAGACTAGAGAGCTTTTCAAGAAAAGATGGGCATGATAATAGACAAAAATGGCAAGGACCTGACAGAAGCAGAAGAGATAAAGAAGAGATGGCAAGAATACACAGAAGAACTATACAGGAAAGATCTGAATGTCCCGTATAACCACAATGACCTTGAACCAGATATCGTGGAAAATGAAGTCAAGTGGGCCTTATGCCGCGTACACACGACTGGACTTATCGACGGCCTAGGTCCGACGGAACAAATCCATCGGACAATTCGATCTATTCGTGTGGGCTCCATCGGACCTTTGCTGTCCAAAAATCTGACGGACTTTAGAAATAGAACATGTTTCAAATTTTTCCGCCGGAACTCCACCGGACCCAGTTCCTATCGAGAAATCCGTTTGTGTGTATGCTAGTCCGACGGACAAAAACCGACGCTAGGGCAGCTATTGGCTACTGGCTATGAACTTCCTTATTCTAGTCCTTTTGTAAGCCATCGCGTTCAAACCCGTCGGACTTTGGTGTGATTGTGTGTGGCCAAGTCCGTTCCTTCGGAAAGTCCGTTGGAACTCCGCCGAAAGTCCGTCGGGAAGACCGTCGGACCTAGTCCGTCGAAAAGTCTGGTCGTGTGTACGCGGCATTAGAAAGCATAGCTAATAACAAAGCTAGTGGAAGTGATGGTATCCCAGCTGAGTTATTTAAAGTCCTAAAAGATGATGCTGTTAAAGTGCTACACTCAATATGCCAACAAATTTGGAAAACTCAACAATGGCCACAGGACTGGAAGGTGATGAGAAAAGGTATTTAGCAGTTTATATTTACTAAAATACAGTATCTCACAAAAGTGAATAAACCCCTCACATTTTTGTAAATATTTTATATATCTTTTCATGTGACAACACTGAAGAAATTACACTTTGCTACAATGTAAAGTAGTGAGTGTACAGCTTGTATAACAGTGTAAATTTGCTGTCCCCTGAAAATAACTCAACACACAGCCATTAATGTCTAAACCGCTGGCAACAAAAGTGAGTACACCTCTAAGTGAAAATGTCCAAATTGGGCCCAATTAGCCATTTTCCCTCCCCGGTGTCATGTGACTTGTTACTGTTACAAGGGCTCAGGTGTGAATAGGGAGCTGGTGTGTTAAATTGGGTGTTATCGCTCTCACTCTCTCATACTGGTCACTGGAAGTTCAACATGGCACATCATGGCAAAAAACTCTCTGAGGATCTTAAAAAAAAAAAATAATTATTGCTCTACATAAAGATGGCCTAGGCTAAAAGAAGATTACCAAGACCCTGAAACTAAGCTGCAGCATGGTGGCCAAGACTTTCGGTGCTCTCACATTTTGAATGACAATTACTCAGTCATACAACACTGTACCCATATGAAATTGTTGTCCCTTTTTTTACACAAATAGAGCTTTCTTTTGGTGGTATTTAATCACCGTTGGGTTTTTTATTTTTTGCACTATAGAAGAAAAAAGACTGAAAATTCGGTAAAAAAATGAAGTTTTCTTGGTTTCTGTTATAAAATTTAGCAAATTTGAAATTTTTCTTGATAAATTTTGGCCAAAATTTATACTGCTACATATCTTTGGTAAAAATAAGTACAAATTGGGGTATATTATTTGGTCTTTGTGAAAGTTATAGAGTCAACAAGCTACGGTGCCAATATCTGAAAATTGATCACACCTGAAGTACTGACGGCCTATCTCATTTCTTGAGACCCTAACATGCCAGAAAAGTACAAATACCCACCAAATGACCCCTTTTTGGAAAGAAGACATTCCAGTATTTAGAAAGAGGCATGGTGAGTTTTTTTTGAAGTTGTCATTTTTTCCCACAGTTCTTTGCAAAATCAAGATTTTTTTTTTCTTTTTTTTTCACAAAATTGTCATATTAGCAGGTTATTTCTCACACACAGCATATGCATACCACAAATTACACCCCAAAACACATTCTGCTATTACTCCCGAGTATGGCAATACCACATGTGTGAGACTTTTACATAGCGTGGCCACATACAGAGGTCCAACATGCAGGGAGCACCATCAGGCATTCTGGAGCACCCAGGACAATTCTGACATTTCTCTCCTACATGTAAAAATCATCATTTATTCGCTAGAAAATTACATAGAACCCCAAAACATTATATATGTTTTTTTAGCAAAGACCCTAGAGAATACAATGGCGGTCGTGGCTTTTTTATCTAGCACGGTACTTGCGCAGCAATTTTTCGAAAGTGTTTTTTTTGGGAAAAAAATGTTTTGTGCTTTACAAAAAAAAAAACAAAACATAATGTGAAAGATGAAGTTACGCCAAGTAAATAGATACCTAACACGTCACCCTTCAAAATTGCACACACTCGTGGAATGGCGCGAAACTTTCCTACTTAAAAATCCCCATAGGCGACGCTTTAAAATGTTTTACTGGTTACATGTTTTGAGTTACAGAGGAGATCTAGGGCCAAAATTATTGTTCTCGATATAACGTTCGCAGCGATACCTCACATGTGTGGTTTGAATACCGTTTTCATATGTGGGCGGGACTTACATATGCGTTCGCTTCTGCATGCGAGCACACGGGGACAGGGGCGCTTTAAAAAAATATATATATTTTATTGTTCATTTTAATTTATTTATTTTAGTTTGACACTTTTTTTCCCCCCAAAAATTTTTTTTTTGATCACTTTTATTCCTATTTCAAGGAATGTAAACATTCCTTGTAATAGGAATATGGCATGACAGGTCCTCTTTACAGTGAGATATGGGGTCAATAAGACCCCACATCTTACCTCTAGGCTGGAAAGCCTGAAATTTAAAAAAAAAACGATACTGGCTTCGATCGTAGCGAGTATTGCAGGGTATTGCATGGTATCGCAGGGTATCGCAGGCTATCGCAGGGTATTGCATTGTATCGCAGGGTATCGCAGGGTATCGCAGGGTATCGCATGGTATTGCAGGGTATCGCAGAATATCGCAGGGTATCGTAGAGTATGGCAGGGTATTGCTGGGTATTGCAGAGTATTGTTGGGTATTGCAAAGTATTGTTGGGTATTGCAGATTATTTCTGGGTATTGCAGAGTATTGCAGGGTATTGCAAAGTATTGGTGGGTAATGCAAAGTATTGTTGGGTATTGCAGAGTATTGTTGGGTATTGTTGGGTATTGCAGGGTATTGTTGGGGTATTGCAGAGTATTGCTGGGTATTGCAGAGTATTACTGGGTATTGCAGAGTATTGTTGGGTACTGCTGGGTATTGTTGGGTACTGCTGGGTATTGCAGAGTACTGCTGGGTATCCATCCATCCATGCTCAGCCATCCCTCCATACCCTGCAATACCCAGCAATACACTGCAGGCTATTGCTGTGTATTGCAGGGTATGGAGGGATGGCTGAGCATGGATGGATGGATCGGTGGTGACTGCAGAGCAGTGCTGTGGGCACTACAGATCCCGCCCACAGCACTGCTGCCATCGATCCCTCCCCCTCTCCTCTCACACTGTATCGATCGGTACAGAGAGAGGAGAGAGGAACCGGCGTCATGAAATGCATGCTTACATGTGATCATGTGATCACTCTGTCATTCCGTGATGAGCGGCCGTTTACCGTGATCTGTGATTCGCCGGGTCCTCTGGACCCGACGATCACGGATGTTCTCGAGTGCGCGCGCAAGGGGGGAATTCTGGGAGGACGTTAATATACGCCCTCTCAGAGTTAAGCAACCGCTCCGGAAGCTGTTTTTCGGCTATGGGCCAGTTGTTAAGCGGTTAACAGGACAGGTTCCACTCAGAACAGGCCTCGCCATGGTCAACCAAAGAAGCTGAGTGCAGGTTCTCAGCATCATATCCAGAGGTTGTCTTTGGGAAATAGATGTATAAGTGCTGCCAGCATTGCTGCAGAGGTTGAAGGGGTGGGGGGTCAGCCTGTCAGTGCTCAGACCATACGCCGCACACTGCATCAAATTGGTCTGCATAGCTGTCATCCCAGAAGGAAGCCTCTTCTAAAGATGATGCACAAGAAAGCCCACAAATAGTTTGCTGAAGACAAGCAGACTAAGGACATGGATTACTGGAACCACGTCCTGTGGTCTGATCTTACCAAGATAAACTTATTTGGTTCAGATGGTGTCAAGCGTGTGTGGCAGCAACCAGGTGAGGAGTACAAAGACAAGTGTGTCTGGCCTACAGTCAAGCATGGTGGTGGGAGTGTCATGTTCTGGGGCTGCGTGAGTGCTGACGGCACTGGGGAGCTACAGTTCATTGAGGGAACCATGAATGCCAACATGTACTGTGACATACTGAAGCAGAGCATGATCCCCTCCCTTCAGAGACTGGGCCGCAGGGCAGTATTCCAACATGATAACGACCTCCAAGACGACCACTGCCTTGCTAAAGAAGCTGAGGGTAAATGTGATAGACTGGTCAAGCATGTCTCCAGACCTAAACCCTATTGAGCATCTGTGGGGTGTCCTCAAATTGAAGGTGGAGTAGCGCAAGGTCTCTAAAATCCACCAGCTCCGTGATGCCATCACGGAGGAATGGAAGAAGACTCCAGTGGCAACCTGTGAAGCTCTGGTGAACTCCATGCCTAAGGGGGTTAAGGCAGTGCTGGAAAATAATGGTGGCCGCCCAAAATATTGACACTTTTGGCCCAATTTGAACATTTTCACTTAGGGGGTGTACTCACTTTTGTTGAGTTATTTTGAGGGGACAGCAAATTTACACTGTTATACAAGCTGTACACTCACTACTTTACATTGTAGCAAAGTGTAATTTCTTCAGTGTTGTCACATGAAAAGATATTATAAAATATTTACAAAAATGTGAGGGGTGTATTCACTTTTGTGAGATACTGTAATTGCTATTTCATGTTTTGTATACTGTGGGAGACCAGATATAGTGAATGCAGGGTCCTGGGTTTAGTAACACTTTTATTACACCCTTGGCAGTGGGTTGATGGTGACAACCTTTCTCAAGAGATTCAATAGAGATTGGGTCACTAGACTTTAACCATTATAACTTTTGGTTGGTCTCACTTTTTCAGTATGCACCATTCCTACTTTTCACAGAGTTTACTAGTGGGGGAGGTCGATGGACAGACCACGTGGCCCATTATCTCTACCCCCACCTAGGCCAGAGTTGGCTGTTGGTCTGCTAGCCCCATGTGGCAGTGCCTGGGGGGGACATGCGTTCCACCTGCCCACTGCCCTCCTACCCCTACCTCCCGCTGGGCCTTTTCAGTTTATGTCCTTAATCCGTTTGCTGGGGGAGGGGCCTGTCTGGTGACTGTGTTCTCTGTATATGGAGGGTGGCCTTGCTGATTGCCCGGCCTGCACCGGTATCTTTTTACATGATCTAGAAGTGTTCCCATTTTGGGACCCCTGTCTTGGTGCCCTGGGGCTTGGTGCTAGGGCACTGTACGCATCTACCTTTCCGATATGTCGCCTGCCTGACAATTGTACCGTCTTGGGAGCCTCCTCTCTGGTGCACCAACGCAGCATAGTCTACGCTACTGGTTCCTTATCAAAAATGGTGCACCAATGCAGCATAGTCTACGCTACTGGTTCCTTATCAAAAATGCTGCTGTCCCCGTTCTCGGCTATATCGTAATTATTTTTGGAATTTTGTATTTTAATTATGTTAGCTTGCCCCTTTTACAGTGGTGTGAAAAAGTGTTTGCCCCTTCCTCATTTCCTGTTCCTTTGCATGTTTGTCACACTTAAGTGTTTCGGAACATCAAACCAATTTAAACAATAGTCAAGGACAACACAAGTAAACACAAAATGCAATTTGTAAATGAAGGTGTTTATTATTAAAGGTGAAAAAAAATCCAAACCATCATGGCCCTGTGTGAAAAAGTGATTGCCCCCCTTGTTAAAACATACTATAACTGTGGTTGTCCACACCTGAGTTCAATTTCTCTAGCCACACCCAGGCCTGATTATTGCCACACCTGTTCACAATCAAGGCATCACTTAAATAGGAGCTGCTTGACACAGTAAGGTCCACCAGAAGATCCTTAAAAGCTACACATCATGCCGAGACCCAAAGAAATTCAGGAACAATTGAGAAAGAAAGTAATTGAGATCTATCAGTCTGGAAAGGGTTATAAAGCCATTTCCAAAGCTTTGGGAATCCAGCGAACCACAGTGAGAGCCATTATCCACAAATGGCGAAGACATGGAACAGTGGTGAACCTTCCCAGGAGTGGCCGGCCGCCCAAAATTACCCCAAGAGCGCAGCGACGACTCATCCAAGAGGTCACAAAAGACCCCACAACAACGTCCAAGGAACTGCAGGCCTCACTTGCCTCAGTTAAGGTCAGCGTTCATGCCTCCACCATCAGGAAAAGACTGGGCAAAAATGGCCTGCATGGCAGAGTTCCAAGGAGAAAACCACTGCTGAGCAAAAAGAACATCAAAGCTCGTCTCAATTTCTCCACAACACATCTTGATGATCCCCAAGACTTTTGGGACAACATTCTGTGGACCGATGAGACAAAAAGTGGAACTCTTTGGAAGGTGTGTGTCCAAGTATATCTGGCGTAGAAGGAACACTGCATTTCAGAAAAAGAACATTATACCAACAGTAAAATATGGTGGTGGTAGTGTGATGGTCTGGGGCTGTTTTGCTGCTTCAGGACCTGGAAGACTTGCCGTGATAAAAGGAACTATGAATTCTGCTGTCTACCAAGAGATCCTGAAGGAGAATGTCCGACCATCTGTTCGTGTACTCAAGCTGAAACGAACTTGGGTTCTGCAGCAGGACAATGATCCTAAACACACCAGCAAGTCCACCACCGAATGGCTGAAGAAAAACAAAATGAAGACTTTGGAGTGGCCTAGCCAAAGTCCTGACCTGAATCCTATTGAGATGTTGTGGTATGACCTTAAAAAGGCCGTTCATGCTCGAAAACCCTCTAATGTAACTGAATTAGGACAATTCTGCAAAGATGAGTGGGCCAAAATTCCTCCAGGACGCTGTAAAAGCCTCATTGCACGTTATCGCAAACGCTTGGTTGCAGTTGTTGCTGCTAAGGGTGGCCCAACCAGTTATTAGGTTTAGGGGGCAATCACTTTTTCACACAGGGCCATGATGGTTTGGATTTTTTTTCACCTTTAATAATAAACACCTTCATTTACAAATTGCATTTTGTGTTTACTTGTGTTGTCCTTGACTAGTGTTTAAATTGGTTTGATGTTCCGAAACACTTAAGTGTGACAAACATGCAAAGGAACAGGAAATGAGGAAGGGGGCAAACACTTTTTCACACCACTGTATCTCATCGCTCTATATTTCCTGTTGTTCTCATCCTTTGCATCTCCAAATGTGTTGGTTTTATCTACACCCGACTGCCTGTTCAGGGCTACTCCCATTGCTCCTACCACCCCCAAATAGGGAGGACTCCTACTTTGGCACTTTCTTTCAGTAGGGGTCCCTAGTTTTGGCCAGGTGTTGCCATGGGTCTCCTCAAGGTCACTTCCCTCAATGTGCAATGTGCGTGGCCTAAACACACCTGAAAAACGCTCTCAGCTTCTAGCTGGTCTGTGGAAGGGTAAGACTCAAGTCGCCTTTCTACAGGAAACGCACTTCCGCGGTGATCGAATCCCTAAACTGACTTATGGGGCCTTCCCCACGGTATACCACAGTGTCTCTCCTATCTCCAAATCCAAGGGGGTTAGCATACTACTGGCCAAATCGGTTCCCTGGATCTTTGAGGCGCAGCGGATAGATTAGATGGGTGTTTGACAAGCAGGTCACCTTTGTCAATGTCTACTTTCCAAATGTGGACCACCTGCAATTTTTGCGGAAAGCTTCTTCCTGAAATCATGGAATTTCCAGAGGGGTTCCTCATTTTTGGGGGTGACCTAAATTTTGCCATGGACCCTCTACTGGATGTTTTGCGCAGCGGTTTCCCATCTCCCCTATTCTCGACCTCAAGCGCCTGAAGGCAGATCTACATACTATGCATCTAGGAGGTTGTTGCATCCTCAAGACTGTGACTATTCTTTCTTCTCCCCGGTCCACCAAACTTACTGGCTGCTGGACTATCTTTTGATCCCACATAAGGATCTAGCCCGAGTAGAATCTACTGGCATTGACGTCAGCTCTCTATCAGACCATGCCCAGGTTCACCTGACTCCTCAACTGGGTCCTGTACCTCAGACTCCACCATTTCACCATCCTGGAGGTTGAATGAGTCCTTGCTTCAATCGGAAGGGATCTATTCTGGTGGCCTGGGAGGCTCAGAAGATAGTGGTCCAGGGTGCATTGATTAGAATAGGAGCCCGACTTAAAAAAGAGAGAACCCGCCGCATGGAGGAACTTCTGTCCCAATTGCAGTCTGGAGTGCTCCCATAATGCCAGCCTTGCTCGTACCACATATCAAGACCTTCTTAGTGTTCGTAAGGAGCTCCGTATGCTCTTATTCCACAAAACTAGAAAAAAATTGTCTGGGGCCCACCATGCTATGTCTGAATTCTTTAATAAACCTTGCAGGTTGCAGGCACGAACACTGAGAGGTCCACGCACAAAAACTTACATCCCCATATCATGGGTTCCTTGGGCCGGAAGCTCCATATTCCTCTGATGTAGCGGCTGAGTTTTGATCTTTTTATGAGGGCCTCTACAATTTGGACTGATCCTCCCCTTCATGTCCTCTCCTGGTGGCGGGCCACCCCTCAGTCCTATCTCGCCTCCTCGGGCATACCATCTCTTCCTCTTGCAGTCCGAGAGGAATTAGAGGAACCTATCACAGTCGAGGAGTTGGGGGTGGCAATGGCCCACTCGAAGCCGCAGAAGGCCCCTGGCCCTGACGTCCTCACCCCAAGTTACTACAAAGCCTTTTTTGAGACCCTATCACGTCCACTGGTCTCAGCCTTAAACTCGATCACGGAACTATGGTCTGATAGCACTCCTGAATACGGATTTGAAACTATTCGCAAACATTTTGACCAATAGGTTGATCCTGCATATCCCAAGTTTTATTCATAGAGATCAAGTGGGTTTTGTGCCCTTGTGTGAGCCACATGATAACACCATTTGGGTAGTGAACTTGATTCATGCAGCCAGATCATCGAACCAACCGCTTCTCTTGCTATCTACAGACACAGAGAAAGCCTTCGACCGGGTAAACTGGACCTTCATGCAAGCCACCTTGGAACATATTGGACTCCGGTCCTCCATGTTGAGCTGGATAATGTCCCTCTACTCCAACCCTATGGCCAAGGTCAAAGAGATGAGATCCAACTTTTTTAACATACGTAATGGCACATGACAGGGCTGCCCTCGCTGACTTCCTAAAAGCTTCAGGGTCGCATAAGGTGGCCGCTTTTGCAGATGATATGATTTTTTTTCTAACAGAGCCACTTACCTCCCTTCCGAAACTGCTTCAGTCTCTACAGGAGTATGGGTCTCTCTCCCTTTTCCAAATTAATTTCTCTAATGCCGCGTACACGCGGTTGGAATTTCTGATGGAAACAGTCCGATGGGAGCTTTTCATCGGATTTTCCGACCGTGTGTATGCCCATCGGTCTTTTTCTGTCGGAATTTCCGACGGACTTTGGATTGAGAACCTGTTCTTAATTTTTCCGACGGAAAACCTTTCTATCGGATTTTCCGATCGTGTGTATGCAATTCCGACACGCAAAATTACGGCGCATGCTCAGAAACAATTTGACACATGCTCAGAAGCATTGAACTTCCCTTTTATAGTGCAGTCGAACGTTTTTTAAGGCGTGGTGTTATTGACCGTCGGAATTTGGTGTGACCGTGTGTAGGCAAGACAGTTTGAGCGAAATTCCGCCGGAATTTCGACGGGAAAACCATCAGAGCTTTTTCCGACCAGAATTCCGACCGTGTGTACGCGGCATAAATCGTCCATTCTTAACCTCACTGGGGACAAGGACATTATTAAACCACTCCCCCCGGCTTTCTCCTTTGTACTGGGCGACAGACTCGATTTGCTATATGGGTGTCGATATCACTCCCACCCCCTCCAATCTGTACCGGCCAAACTTCGCCCCGCTACTTACCCACCTTAAAGCAGACCTCTTCCATTGGTATTCACTCAAGTTAACGTGGTTTGGCCATTGCAATGCCCTCAAGATGACCCTATTGCCCAGGGTGCTGTATCTGCTACAATCGCTTCCCATCCGCAGACAAGTTTAGGTATGTGTAAAGGCACGCGTTCCAATACTTTTTATATAGTATAAAAACTGAGGCGATTTAGTTTGCATACGTAGCGCGATACAAGTTATTCATTCATTCATTAAAGCTTACTGTACTGCACATGATATTTTGGTGATTGGGTTTGCATTTACTACATAAGATCAAGTGCACATAATCTGATATTAGATGAAATTATTGGTCATCTTGTCAGGTGTTTTTCTTTACATTCCAACTCCCAGTCCCTAGCATAAAATACCCTCAATGCTAATATTATCCACCTGCTCTGAATTGTTCCGATCCTGGTTCCAGAGACTACAAATCTCTTCCTATGTAAAAGTCTAAGCATATTTGTAAACATGTTTGTTTTCCTGTGTACTTTACTCTCTATGGCTGGAAATGAGATGTACATACTAATGTGTGTTTTCTGGAGAATTAGAGAGGAAGGAAGGAGATTACATTTTGATGAAAACTCTGTGGAGGAATAGAATGTAGAATATTTCCTCCCAGTCTCTCTGCAAGGTACATACAGGTCACTGAGCCTCCCTGTGTGGCAGTTGTGTGTGTCAATAATGATGTGAATACAGCAGAGGCCTCCTATTCACAGAGACACCTGGGAGATCCCCATGACACTGCAGGGAGTAGCAGGACCTACTGACAATACACCTGTTTACTCTGAATGAGCCAGAGAGGACAACCAATGCCTTGACCAGCCTTCATTGCTGCTCAAACGAATCCAAATCACAGAAAAGTGCGTCCAGTTGCAATCTTTGCAGGTAATCGTTGGCTGTGCGAACAAGCACGAAGAGTTGCAGCTGCCAACAGCCTATCATTGCACTGTATGGACGCAGTGCCTCTCTGTGCTGGCCCAGCTCTCCCACCCCTCCTCTTATTATGTAACCTTTCGTGTCGCTGTGCAGGGGAGGTTTGCTGTAGCGGCACCTAGCAGCAGACTCAGGCCTTTTGGATACACAATGGAGACTTTTACAGGTAAACAAGATACATAAAATACAATTATTGTACTCACTATAGAATCCTCCTAATGAAGTCCGTTGAGGGACACAGCACATTTTTTTCCTTTGGGTTATACAGGGCCGCTGATAGGCCAGTACAACTGGCCCTGTTGTACCGGGCCCAGCCAGCAGGGGGGCCCAGGCGAGCTGAACAGATACATAATCAATTAAAAAAAAAAAATCCTCCAGCCATGGCCGATCAGAGTCCGTCCGACTCAACTACCAATGCTTCGCCCCACATAGCAGCAGGATCAGGGAAGAAGTGCTTCCTGGGGCCCTGCTAAAAATTACACAGGTGTGTGCTTGCTTGTGCTTGGTGGGAAAGGGGGGGGGGGGGTTGAATTCAAGATCTACTACTACTGCAGCAGCATCTATACATTATGCCATTGGCGGCATGGGTGGCACTGTCTGCAGCACAATATGGCATTGTTGGCATGGGTGGCGCTGTCAGCAGGTAGCACATGCGTTATGGCATTAGCATCATGGGTGGCACAGTCTGCAGCACATTACGGCATTGGTGGCATGGTATGGGTGGCACTGTCTGCAGCACAATATGGCATTGACGGCATGGGTGGCACTGTGTGCAGGTAGCACATGCATTATGGCTCATAACGCATGTGCTGCCTGCAGAGACAGTGCTACCCGTGCCGCCAATGCCGTAATGTGCTACAGACAGTGCCCCCCATGCCATAATGTGCTGCAGACAGTGCCCCCCATGCCATAATGTGCTGCAGACAGTGCCACCAATGCCGTAATGTGCTGCAGACAGTGCCACTCCTCATGCTGGCTCTGGCTCAAGTCCCAGCCAGCGCATCCTCCCCTCGATAGTGCTGTCCCCCTCCTGGCGCCGCGGAGTGAATGCTCTCCCTCCTCGTGAGAGAAGTATCAGTGAGGTGAGCGGCAGAAGACATAAAAGAAGCAACTGGCATCATCCACATCGCATCTGAATGGAGTCGTTTGTGTATACTCCAGTCCAGGCAGCAGCAGGATCAGGGAAGAAGTGCTTCCTGGGGCCCTGCTAAAAATTACACAGGTGTGTGCTTGCTTGTGCTTGGGGGGGAATTCAGGATCTACTACTACTGCAGCAGCATCTATACATTATGGTATTGGCGGCATGGGTGGCACTGTCTGCAGCAGAATAAGGCATTGGTGGCATTGTCTGCAGGTAGCACATGCGTTATGGCCCATAACGCATGTGCTGCCTGAAGACAGTGCCACCAATGCCTTATTGTGCTGCAGACAGTGCCACCCATGACGCTAATGCCATAACGCATGTGCTGCCTGCAGAGACAGTGCCACCCATGCTGCCAATGGCATTATGCCATTGGCAGCATGGGTGGCACTGTCTGCAGCACAATATGGCATTGTTGCCATGGGTGGCACTGTCAGCAGGTAGCACATGCGTTATGGCATTAGCGTCATGGGTGGCACTGTCTGCAGCACAATAAGGCATTGGTTTTCAGAATTTTTTTAGAAATAAATATGTGAAAAGTGTGGCGTACATTTGTATTCAGCCCCTGAGTCAATACTTTGTAGAAACACCTTTCGCTGCAATCACAGCTGCAAGTCTTTTTGGGTATGTCTCTGCCAGCTTTGCACATCTAGAGAGTGACATCTTTGCCAATTCTTCTTTGCAAAATAGCTCAAGCTCTGTCAGATTGGATGGAGAATGTCTGTGAACAGCAATTTTTAAGTCTTGCCACAGATTCTTAATTGGATTTAGGTCTGGACTTTGACTGGGCCATTCTAAAACATGAATATGTTTTGATCTAAACCACTCCGTTGTAGCTCTGGCTGTATGTTTAGGGTCGTTGTCCTACTTGAAGGTGAACCTCCGTCCCAGTCTCACATCTTTTGCAGACTCTAACAGGTTTTCCTCTAAGATTGCCCTGTATTTGGCTCCATCCATCTTCCCATCAACTCTGAACAGCTTCCCTGTCCTTGCTGAAAAAAAGCATCCCCATAGAATGATGCTGCCACCACCATGCTTCACGGTGAGGATGGCGTGTTCAGGGTGATGTGGAGGGTGTTCGTTTTCCACCACATAAGGATTTGCCTTTAGGCCAAAATGTTCAATTTCAGTCTCATCTGACCAGAGCACCTTTTTCCATGGTTGCTGTGTCCCCCACATGGCTTCTCGCAAACTGAAAACGGGACTTCTTATGGCTTGCTTTCAAAATTGCTATCATTTTCCTTCTACTTCACAATTATGTGTCACATTGTGTTGGTCTATCACATAAAGTCCCAATAAAATACATAACAAAATGTGGAAAATTTCAAGGGGTGTGAATACTTTCTCAAGGCACTGTATATGGTTTTACACTATGTGGCTGCTGTGTGTATTTTGATGCCTCTTTGTGCCGACATACAAGGTGCCGAACAGACCAGATGTGATTTACTGCGATTGTTTAAGATACACAAGATTGTCTGACCTAACTACGTTGTAATATACATTAGCATAGGTTGGACCAAAAGGTGAGTTTTGATCAGAATGGGGAGCATGTTCGGGAATTATCACTTTTCAGTGATCACAGAAATAGACGAGGAGTGGATGCACAATATCACTGGACTGGACATTTACTAGATTTATTTCCATTTTTACGTTTAAAGATTTACTATAGTTAATTTTATATCATTTTGTGATGGTGGTTCTCATTGCTTTGTCCATGTGGACCAGACACTTCATACACATGGGAGTTGCAGTCCAGCCCTTTACCCAAACTGTCTTATGCATGTGTACTAACCTGAGGCCCATGCAAAAAATAAATAAACCAGAAAGCCTACAGCAAACTATAAGATTTAAAGCTACAGCCACTTGCTCTATACATTTGATAGGTAAGGGATCAACTGTGACAAGATCCCTTTTCAGGGATTTTCAGCAGACTGGCAAGGTGAAGTCACAGCTAATACAGTGTGAAGAGTGCGACACGCCAGCAAGAAGTGTTCTAAAAATGGCTTCCACTCACTCATGGGCTGGGTCCTTAAAGCGGACCTTCAGTCTTTTTTTTTTTTTCATCTTTCCATCTATTAAATCTTCTGCCCTTGTTTTAACTTTGGATAGTATAACATTTTTTTTTCTGCCAGTAAATACCTTATACAGCACACTTCCTGTTTGTCTGGTACAAAGCCTAGGCTTATGACATCATGCACAGAGCTCTCTCTCCCTCTTGTGAGGGGGGGGGGGGGGGGGTAAAAAGAGTGCAACAAAATTTGTGCAATATTTGACACACATCAATATCTAGCTAGATGGATAGAGTAGCAATTCTAAATGAATTCTCAAGGTGCTCAACAGATATTTTGGTTCTAATTTTGTCCTTTGTGTGCTTCATCCTTGAAAATATTAAATCCAAAAGAAAGTGATCAATTATCCGTGGTATATATATAAAAAAAAAACTCCCTCTTCAAGCGCTCATAGATCACCAATTACAAATAATGCTTAAGGCCTGCTTCACACCTATGCATTTTTTTTTTAGTGCATTTCAGTTTTGTAGAAACACACTACAGTCCATTTAACATGATATGCTACGGATGTCGTTCACATCTGTGCACATTATGGAAAGGACCAGAGACTTTTTTTTTTCCTGGTTTTTGGTTCCATAGAATTCACTGGATCAAAAGCGTGTATTGAAAAATGCACCTGCAACCTGCATGGGTGTAAACCAGGCCCGATATAAACAAACATTCATGGCAGCTGCTATGACCAAAAAAAAAAAAAAAAACATATGCTACAGACAAGCTATAACAGTAGCAGCGCTTAAGTAATCCACAATGAGCAGATAAAGTGATTGTTCAATTGTCCAAGATCGCTCAAATTAAGATCTATTGGAATCGTTCATGAATGGTGTGTCTTCCAAATTAGATTCTCATCACCACACCACGTGCACAAATCTCTACTATGGTCACAAACTCACCAGATCATCACAGGCGCAAGTTCTGGATTTATCTGGTGAGTTTGTGACCAAAGGGGAGATTGTGCACGCAGTGTGGTGACGGGAATCTAATTTGGAAGACACACATTCATGAACGATTCAAATAGATCTTAAATTTGATCGATCTTGGACAATTGAGAATTACTTTATCTGCTCATTGCGGATTACTTAAAGAGGAAGTAAACCCTAATGCGTTTACTTCCTCTTCGTTCCCCTGCAAAGGTAAAGCATAATGGACTACTCGCATAGTAGCCCATTATGTGTCACTTACCTGACACAGGAGCCAGCGATATCACCGCTGTCCCCTGTAGCATGAAGCGTCCATCTTCCTTCCGGGTATCGCTGCTCCGGCGACATCGGTCCACTGCATGCGTGCGGGAGCCATAAGTGACGGCATGTTTGCCTTCACTTGCAGCGCACCCAGTGCGCCGCTGTCTACGGCGCATGCTCTGTAGACAGCGGTGCCCTATTTTTTTTTTTAAAATATCTCCTTAACCGTGTAGGTTAAGGAGATATTTCTTGGACCTACAGGTAAGCCTCAATCTAGGCTTACCTGTAGGTCAAAGTGGTCTGTAAGGGTTTACAACCACTGTAAGCGCTGCTAATGTTATAGCTTGTCTATAGCATATGTTTGATCATCCTTGAAAATAGTTGCTTACAAATATAGGTACTGATGACATGAATAAGGCGCGATTGTGAAGAATGGGATATTTATCTTCGGGAAGGTAAAAAGTCCAGTAAGGAGACATTTTTCTTTGGCTGCATGTGTTCGCTATGGATAAACGTATTTTTACAAAAAATTATAATCATTTTGAAGGAAATGTATGATTGTTTTGGCCCCAAGGTTGGGCACCCCTGAACTACAAAAGTGTTCCCATCTCTTCACCTCCATTAGATGAGGGTAGTTTACAGCAGTTAGCCATGAAGGAAGAGATTGTTTGGTACAGTGCACAGGAACTAGGATACTACATTTCTGGCAAGAGCAACATGTATTTTCTGTATTTGGCGAAAATGTCAGTTAAATAATAAAAAAAAACTGAATAGAAAACAAAAATGCAGCCATTGTGTTTTGGGGTTTAATTATCCTTTAATCATAGATCTTGGGAATGTTTCCCATTTGTGGCGCTATTGTTCCTGCTGGATATGTCACCGATATTAGCTACTGAGAACCGTCTCTCGATTCTTTATAAATGAACATCGCCTGACTAAAAAGGTGCCAACATCTGACCAATACATTTATTTGAACTTGGGACATCTCATTACAAAGCCATTAGGTATTAATATGAAGCCACCCCTTTATAGCTATAACCTCCAGCCTGTTACACAACATTTTGGAGTATCTGTGGGAATTTGTAATGATTCAACAAAAAGATCATTTGTGAGGTTAGATACTAAATATTTAAAGGGCTGGCTTGCAATTGGCATTCCAGTTCAGGTGTTCAGTAGGGTTCTATGCAGGCTTTTTTTATGCACGTTCATATGCTGGACCAGAAGAGAGCCTTCCCTAAACTGTTGCTACAAGTTTGGAAGCACAACATTTTCTGAAATGTCATTAACTGGAAAAACAATTTGCAAGGGTGTCCCCATACTTTTGCCCATATAAATCAAACAAGTACAGAAGCACTCATGGGTCTTTCGGAGGAGATACTGTATTGAAAAAGTATTCATAACTCCACATTTTGTCATGTTGCAACCAAAAACAAAAATGTATTTTATGTAAAAGACCAACACAAAGTGGCACATAATTGTGAAGTGGAACGAAAATTAAAAATGGATTTCCACATTTTTTACAAATATCTGAAAAGTGTGTCGTGTATTTGTATTCAGCCCCCTTTACTCTGATACCCCCTAACTAAAATCTAGTGGAACCAATCACCTGCAGAAGTCACCTAATTAGTAAATAGAGTCTACATGTGTGTAATTTAATCTCAGTATAAATGCAGCTGTTCTGTGAAGCCCTCAGGTTTGTTGGAGAACTTTTGTGAACAAACAGTATCATGAAGGCCAAAGAACTCACAAGGCAGGTCAGAAATAAAAGTTGTGGAGAAGTTTAAAGCAAGGTTAGGTTATAAAAAAATATCCCAAGCTTT